>JAAAKQ030288180.1:0-10348 GCA_010016005.3 Zanna intricata | reverse complement strand
AAAATCAGATGGGTGGATAAAGTTACAAATGAAGAGGTTTTGCGGAAAATCGATGAAAAAAGAAGCATTTGGAAAAAATATAGTTAAAAGAAGAGACAGACTTATAGGCCACATATTAAGGCATCCTGGAATAATCGCTTTGTTATTGGAAGGACAGGTAGATGGGAAAAATTTTGCAGACTGGCACTGGTTGGATTGTGTAAAACAAATTGTTAGGGATGTAGGATGTAGGAGGTGTACCGAAATAAACAACTGGCACTAGTTAGGGAATCTTGGAGAGCTGCATCAAACCAGTCAAATGACTGAAGATAAAAAAAAAATTATTGAAGTAGTATTATTCATTTTCAATCTACTGTATGTTTTTTGATATTTATTATTTCATTATTTAACTTTTCTTTATTATTTTGTGATTTGATTGCTATATTCAACATATTTGAATAAGTGATTGATTTATCAAAGGTTGATTGAATTTTTATAAATTGTTTTATTAAGAGATTAACTGCAGGGTGTGGCTATCTGTAGCCACACCCTGCAGCCTCTGTAGCTAGCTTTGGGCAAGTTGTCCTGGTGAGTGGTTTGTGTCAGAATGCGATTGTTAGGTGGTCAAAATTGATTACCTCTTGTAAAATTTTTTTTAATGATGAAAATTGATTGAGAAGTGAAAAAAGGGTTTGGGATTGTTCATTGAAGCACTGTTACTTGTAGAAAATAAGTTTTAGGGTGGGTTACTATCATCACGCTTTCTAAAACCAAAATAATTTCAAAACAAAATATCTCCTTGCAGTTTTAAACTATACTCTTCAGAAAACAAGAATCTCTGTTCCATTTATCAATCTAGACCATCCAAAATTTCTCTAAAAACAATATTTTCTTCTCTTTCATCTTTATGCTCTGGAGAGAATTTCACTTCCACTGCACTCCGTGCTTTATTCTTGGTAATGCAACACACAACTGCCCATGCCCAAAAACCTCTGTTCTCAAATCAATTTAAAAGTTTGCCATTGAGATTTATTAATCATAATAGTAAAAGCTCATTACACAGGAAACTGAAATCTCTTCAATGAAAATCCTTGTGTTCTTTCATCTATCAAAGTTATTCTTGGAATATAAACTGTTTCTCCTTGTTTATCTCCAATCAAAACTTTGTACTTTGCACATTAATTTTCATTCTTCTAACAATAAGTCTTGCTCTATTGCATAAACCATCTTTTATGCTTAAATTTCTCAACACATGACAATCGCCAATTCTTCTGTAAGTTTAAAACATGAGGAGGCAAACCAGCAGGATTATGCTTGTTTAAAACATCCACATTCACATTTCTTATTATAATTTCTTTCTTTTCATTATAATGTATACTCAAATAAGTTTTTTATTTTTTATCCATCACTGCCAAAATTTTCTTCTTATGCTCATTTACTTCCAAGTTATAAGCTAACAAATGATCTATCACCCATCTCTTTACAATCTTTATTCTTCATTATTTCTTCATGCAAACTTCCGTCAATAATGCACTCATTTACATTTCTTGATGGCTAATCTTCCATTTTTACTCAAAGATTTTAAACATATGCAAGAAATGTGGTTCATGCTGGATGATGCTCTGCATCATTACTGATTAAAAGTTCAAGATCATCTAATGAAGCATAACTAAACAGATGGGTTGTTCGAGGAGACCCAGTAGCATGGCTTGCAAGGTCTCCCGATCTCAGTCCCCTTGAATTCTTATGGGACTATTTATGAAGTTGTATATCACCACTGTGATATCATGGAAGAATTACACACATGAATTCTAAGTGGGATTGAGAAGATTTGTCAGACACTAGCATTTTCGAAAGAGTCCGGCAGTCAAAGAAACAAACACCTGAATGCATGTATTTTGAATGAGGGTTCTCCCTCATTAAAAATTTTGAACAATTACTCTAGTTTCTTTTTTTTATTAATGTTTTATTATCTGATATGATAATTTATTGTTGGTAAATAAATTTTAATTGGAAAACAAAAAAGCAGTTTAATAATCAGCGTATCTATTCATTAAACAATCATATAATCCAAATTATTTTTCAGTATTAATTTTATTATAATATTTTCATGACATCAATAATATTTTATTGTAATGTATTCAATATTATTAAATTATTATAATTTATTACATGTTGAACATGAATAAAATTATTTCAGTTAAGATCAGGTCAAGTTATTTAATTCTGTTCTGAAGAAAATGAAAAGTGATTTTTTCATGTAGAACAACTCACTTTAAGAATTTTTATTATTTAAGAATGGATTTGAATAATTGAGGTGTTATTTTCTGTCATAAAATGGCTAACTTTTTTTTGTAATAGCTTAATATTTAAATAAATCAGCGGTTACAAAGATATTAATAATTAAAAGGCTTATGTGGCCACCATTTTGAAATGGAGTGAGAAATCAGGTTCATTATTTGTATACAAGTAAACCTCTACATATTTTAACAGTATACAAAATTTCTTGATACAATTAACCATTCTTAATAGATAGATTTTTATATTAAAAATACAAAATTGTGGATAGCCAGCCATTATAAGCGTTTCTGGATTTATGTTGATAAAATGTTTTTTTATTTCTATGTGGGGGACCTTCCCCTGAATTTTTGAAACAGTTTTTTTTTTTATACACCCTGCTTATAAATAAAATTATTTTAAAATTATTACATAGTGTAATTGGAAAGTTGCTGTGCAGTATGCTTTATAATTACATGGCGCATTCTGTTCTTTTGGTATATATATATATGGCATTCAAAGTCACACGGATAGTTAGATTGATTTAGAGTAGGCATGAGGTTTTGCGCTTCCTTGCTGCGGTTATGTAGTTTTAGGGCTACATGTAGGTCAACCTAAGCCTACAGCGAGGGCGTTTGCTGCTGAGGTATCTTACTCTGATGCTAAATGTCGAACGCGGCATTTGCATTGGGAGAGTTTGTGTGGCGACTGGAATCGTCACTTGGTGGGTGTCTTCCCCTGCAGGGGTTGGGATGTTCTTTTGGTATCAGGTTGGTTGCCCTCTGAGTTTTGGATATTGCTCAGTAATAAAACAAGACATCAGTTCTTGAGTTGTGATTGAATGTGTTTTGTTTCATATTTTTTTGTTTATTGGAATCAATAGTTGTGTGAAACGTATTGTTTCTCTTGGTAAAGGAATGCATCTTTCTCATTGAACACATCTTTTATGAAGGTTACAGGTGTACTGATTTAGTGAAGCATAAATTTTCTGAAAAGTTCTCAAATAAGTTACCCACTGCAATGCAGTTAACTCTTTATTGAAAAATTCTAGGCAACAGGCTCTGTTGAAGATGCTGATTGAAGTGGAGACCATCTAAACTAAACAAACAGAAGCTGCTTGATATTTTGAGCGCCTAGGCCAAAAGTCCATCAGTCAATGCTTAAAATTAGCACAGCAGCAATATATCAGACTTTCTCTGCACATAAAGTTGTAAGAAAAGAACTGAAACTTTTCCCTTATGAAGTGATATGTGTTCAGCACTGAAACCTACTGATCATGCCAAAAGACTGAATTATTTTTAATGGTTTGACTTTTTATTGACCAAAATTCCATGGATATTCTTGACATTATGTTTTTATAGATGAAGTGTAGTTTCATCTGGGAGGGTATATTAATTCAGAAATATACAACTGTGATCGACAGTTAACCCCTATAAATTACATGAACAATCTGTACCCAAAGTGAAAATTGGAATCTGGGTTGGTGTGAGTAGAATGCGCATTGTGGCTCCAATGTTTTTTGAAAATAAAATTAATAGAAATTGTTATTGTGCTCTTTTAATTAACTTCATTAGTCAGTTAACTGAAAGGGAAATCATTCATGGTTGGTTCAAGCAAGATTTGCACTACAGCTAACTGAAGTGCAAATTAAATTAACTGAAAAATCAAATCACAGTTGGTTCAAACAAGAGTGCATCACAGTGAGCTAACACGTCAGTGACTTTTTTATGCATTGTCTTTGACGAATGAATCATGATGCAGGATTTGTGTTCTGTAAAATCGCCCGATCAGAGGCAGTGAAACAAGCAAGTGTATTGCAACAGACCACACATGATTGGTGAGCTAAAAACTGCAATTGCATCATATGTACTACACATTGCATTACATCTGCTGGTTAAAGTATTTGAAAACATTTGAAATTGAAATGTGTGCAGTGTTATATTGATTTTGTGGAGGAGGTCATTTTCAATACTGTTAATGAACTATTCCATTTATTGTAATATCAGTTTCTATAAAATAATGAAATAAAAATACAAAGTAATAATTAAGAAAGCTTCATCAATACATTTCCATAATTCCAGTGCACAGCAACTTTCCGAATGCTCTGTTTAATGAAACATCCATAAAAAAAATCATACTGTTCAGTATGTAAAATCAGTTGTTCAGTGTTAATTTTTATCAATATAATAAAATTACTACATTTCAATGTAATGCAGCAACTATGAGACATGTTTTACTTGTCTTATAGTCATTAATAAAGACTGGAGCAGATAATGTAAAACAACAAATTAATACATCTCTTATTTTTTGTGAAATAGTGCATTATGTACACTGCTGCTTCACTTAGCTGGGAAATTTACTTAAGATAATAACTATGAGTGGTATTAGCAAATAAAAAAAATTATGTAGAGATTTTTTATAGTTGAAATTTGCCCATGTAATAATTAAATCTGTTTTTCAGGAGGAAGCTGCAGGCCCAAGGTCACAGACTGAAGATGATGAAGAAGAATCTGAAAGTGTAGTTCCAGAAAGTTCTGGCCCTGATTATGATTACCTTCTTGGGATGACAATGTGGATATTGACAAAAGAAAAGAAAGATGAACTACTAAAAAAACGTGATGATAAATTGGCTGAGCTACATGCCCTGCAAGTTAAAACTCCAGCTAATTTGTGGAATGATGATTTAGAAGCTTTATTAATTAAAGTATGCATTATTTCATTTTAATGATCTATCTTTATTCATGATTGTCATCTTGTTTTCAAGTTTTTTCAGTTGAACCTATATTCTTACCTCTATCAGTCCACAAACTATCTTCTCCAGAGCTGGCCTCCCAACACATTTTCTCCTTGTAAGCATGTCAATCCTTTTCAATCTTGTATGGTGACCCTTTGATTTTTCAACTTCTTTTGAGGGTAAAAATATAAATAATTATTATATCCCACTATGTTAAGATGTCAATGTTGTAGTATTGCCCTTCTGTCCCCAGTAATTGGTTCTTTCTTATCTTACTTGTTTTCTATATAATGCTTTTATTTATTTATGTTAGTGACTTTTACTATTAATCTCTCTTCTTTTGTCCATTTTCTGTTTCATAAATCAAATAAGTGTAATATTTCACCTTTCATTTTGGATCAGAGTTATAGATACATTGATCTGGACATTTTACTTAGAATATGTTGAGCAAGAATGCTAATACATTAAAGTTTTGCCTCAGTCTCCACTGATGTATTAAATGGAATGCTTACAACATTAAATTACCTTATATTGTGGGAATATAATTTAATTATCCCAGAAGTTTCTAATATTGGTAGAAGCTACATTGGCAGATTGTATGCTTCCACTAATTTTTTTTCTAGTTATTCTCTAAATGTGCAACTTGTACTTATTCCTGCATTATGGTGTTTGGTTTGCCATAACTCTTGACTATTATTACTCTACTCATTTTCCTGAAGTCAGCCTTTTTTTTTTTTTTTTTCCAAATGATGACATTATACAAGAAGAGGTTATCCTGTTGTTATATTGAATAAATTTATTTAGTGTAGGAGTGTATCTTATTTAGCAGATTATCTAATTAATTTTTATTTTGTTGGTTTATTGGATCTCAGGTGCATCAGCTGCAACTTATGTTATAGTGTTGATTTATCACTGGGTAATTAGAAATTGGAATTTGATAAATTTGTGTTAACATGATGTTTCCAATTCTAGTGAGGAAAGTGAGGTCAGATTTAAAAGATTTTGATGGAATGCTTATCTTTGCGGATAAAATATCTCATTGGTTAAGGTGTGTAGCTGACCAGCTGAACTCCACGCGAAGTGCTCTAAAAGTTGATCACTCTTTTTATAATAGATCAGTTATTTAATAGAGTTAAATAAGTGAAGTTGTGTCAAACCAAATTAAATCAACTGGCTGTAAAAAAAATTCCTAAGTGTAGAGAGTGTTTGTAATGTTGCTAATACTTTTTACTTGTTCACAAGAATCTGAATTTAAAAACAAGAGCTCTCAGAAATTGTTCCTATAAAGGCACTAGCATTAATCTGAATATGTAGAATGATTGACTCTTGGTGAATGGGTTCAACATTCCAACATTAATATTGTACTATATATATATATATATATATATATATATAAGTCATTGACAAATTTCATTTAGTTGCCGTAATTATGTTGTTTGTAGTTAATTTCTTTTTAATGTAATTTAGTCCAACGTTTCGGGCAGAGAGATTTTTAAAAATATACATGATTTCTGGAAAAAAAATGCCCAAAGTATTGAAAATTGAATCCCAGAAAAATATATCCTCGCTGAAAGATATGAACAGTGAATGACTGCTGCATTTGCTGTTGATAGATTAATTCAGACTTAAAATTAATTCAAGAGGTATTGCTAACTAACAAACTCATACATGTTCATTTGCATCGCCCAAAATGTTAAAATTCATCATGACTAACCTGTTGCTGATATCAATACCTTTGATCAGCTTGTTAGAAGGATTTGTGCAATTTAAAAAAGAAACCTGTTTAAAAGGCATTTAGGAGGTATCAAAAGAAAAGATAAATTTTTAATTTAGTCTTAGATGAAGAGGTTTTTTGTGAAAGGTAAAAATTCTAATGATATATGTGATGGAACACAATAGAAAACTTATTAAAAAAAACTGGAAACACATTTGAGGAATATCTTACAATTCAGGGAAATGATAAGACCCACACACAGTTCACATAGAAAAAGTCCTACATCTTGTCTTATACAAGTATTTATAATAATTCATGATCAGATAAACTTCACTTCATTATTGAAATGTAAAATACTGATCCCAATGTATGCAGGAGGTTAAATAGAGATCTCACGAATGATTTAATGTGACTTGCTGGTGAAGAATGGGGTTATCATGGTCATAAGAATTGCAATGATTATTTAAAAATGGGCAAAGAAGAATTAATCCCAAAATTACCCTCGCTGTCTGTTATTGGAATGCTTCCAATTACACTGTATAAATTAAATAAAACACCTGAATACATCTCCAGAACACATAGCACTCTAAATTTTCTCTTTACCTCCGAGAACTTAATCCTATAGAAATGATGTGGTATGTAGTTTGAAGGATATCCTACCAAATATGATTTCAATTTCAAAATGAACAATATCATTGATATTTAAAGAAAATAAATTTTAGAAATTTCTGAAAACATGATCTCTGAAAAAAAAATTAAAAGAATGAAAAAAATAATCTATAGTGAGAGGCTCTTATAGACCAGCAAAATGAAAGATTTGTTATAGAGTTAAATTCCAATGGATTTGAAACATCTAATCAAAGGAATGGTGATAAAGCCACAGCAATCTATGGCTTAGATTTATGGATACTGTTTAAAATTACTTACACTTTACTTATAATGTGCGTAGTGCGTACCAACCTCTGTGGCAGAATGATAATATATTTTTAATCTGAAGGCTTTTAATTATAATCCTAATAGTGTTTTTTTTACACTGTAATTTTCATTTCTCATGTGTAACTCTAATTGGATGATATCTTGTTGTTACTTGGGAAAACAAGTTAATATTTTTCTACTACAAAGTAAGGCAACAAGACTTACTTTACAATTTTCTACAATATTGTTATCAGTTTTGTAATTAAATGCATGTATTTTAAATAATTGAAATCTATTGTTTTGATTTAGCTGTAAATTTAATGTAGAGTTTAAGTTTCATTGTAATGAGAGTAACAATTTTCTAAAATTGTTATTATAGTGAACTATTGTAAATAAATAATTATGCATAGTTGATCTCTTGTTTGTTATTTTATGCTTTAGTATATTTTCCAAGTCTTGTTCTTATTGCAATTTGGGGAAATATGTAAATTTATATTGTTTTAATGCAAGTAAATGTTTTCCTCCTACCTAAATATCTACTTATAACTAATTGTTGACCTCCATGGTGGAGTGACCTCCTTTCAACTGGAAGATCCTGGATTCGAATTCAGTCAAGCGTGGAATTTTTCATACGGTTAAAATACCCATTCCATATCTCATGCACAAGCTTTGACTTAAAATAGTGAGTTATTTATCAATTAAAAACAAAAATTGAGACATTTAGAGAATTAAATTATTTCAATAAATATATGTAGTAAATTTAGAAATTAGAAAAAGTGTGATTGAAGTTTTGAATTTTATTTAATTTTGTAAGAAGTCAAAACTTACAGAATCTTATTACTAAAAGAAATAAAAATTTACTTGAAGTATGACTTAAAAATTCCCTTTCTTTTTAAAAAGCTCTTAATTAAAAAAGAGATCAATTATTTATTCATATTGTTAATTTGTTTTTATCTTTATTTGTTTACTAATTTAAAACTGATATGTGTTTTGTAGTTGGATGAAGTTGAAAAGAAAGAAAGGGAAGAGGAAGAAGCTGGTGTTGTAATTAATCCTAAAGGAAAGGGAGGAAAAGGAAAAGCAGCAGCAGGTTTAAAAGCAAAGAAAAATATGGCCGTTGATTTTATGCCGTCACCAATTGCACGAAGAGTTGCTCCTATTATTTCAGATGATCTTAAGAAGAAAGTTGAAAGATTAACAGCAGCTAAAGTAAATAAAGGAAAACGGGTCAGTTTAAAAAGTTTATTTAAGTTATCAACATAACAAATTTAATTAATTAAACTTTGTGGTATTCTGTTTCTAGAAGTATGGGACACACAAGTGACTGTTTGTATTATTTTTCTTAATTTATCTGCCATCTCTAATTTTAGTGATTGGATATTGATATTTAATCTAAAATACTTTTTATAGACAATTATGTTTTATAATCGAGTTCTAGATTTTAATTTTGTAGAAAAAGGATGGTTTATCTTTTCTTTTTGTATATTGTTGCTGATTTCTTAATGTTCAAAATTAAGTATGAATTTTATAGAAAACTGAATGCTCCTAATTATTTTATTTTTTATAGAAGACAAGAAGTTGATAGTTAAGACTTACATTTTTCTTTTCTATTAAATATTTTTACAGTAACCGATTAATTTAAAAAATATATATAAAAGTGAACCAAATTGTTAATTGAAAAAAAAATGTTTAAGTGAAAAAAATTGTTAATTTAACAAATTTAAAAGGGAACCAAATTGTTTTATTAACTTTTGGTTGGTATAGTGAAATTAATTGGTATGGCATGGGTTTCAATGTTACACATAATTTTTTTCCTATTGTAAAATATGAATAAGAATTTTTTAAGTTTTTTGTCTATTACTCGTATGCACTACTATGAAAAATATAGTAAAAACTGTACACCTAATATATACAGCCTTCATATCATAATTAAGAAAAAAAAAAATATATGTATATATATAAAATATTAAAAGTAATATAAACACCAAAACATATTCATTTTAAATTAATTTAACAGTTACAGTAAGAATTAAAAATTTACAAATTAAGTAGAAAATAACAAAAAAAAAATTTTTTTAAATATTGAAATTGAAATAAACATAAGCAGTGTAATAGAAATTGCAGTTTATTGAAAGCCCATAACAAATAATATTACAGTATTTAAATTTTAATTACCTGTAATCACAAAAAATGAATACATATAAAAACGTGTTATCTACAGTATTCATTAATCAAAAAATAATAAAAATGAACTTAAAAAAGAAATAAAACAAATAACAATAGTTTAATGGTTTACAGGATAAAATTATAGTTCAGATTTATAAAAAAACCGGTATGAAAAATACCATGATAATTATGCTGATGGGAAAGATCCAGAAAATGGATTCCAGCAAGAAAACTGAAAAACCACTTGTGAAAAGCTGTGCACCAGGTTCAAAAGAAAGTCATTTTTCCATCGAATTGTGACAGGTGATGAAAAGTGAATATATTTCGAGAATCCTAAGTGTGAAAGATCACAAGGAACTCCACAGGAGTCATCGACATTGATTGCAAGGCCAAATTGCTATGGAAAAAAACAGTGTTCTATATTTGGTGGGAAAAGGTGGTTTGGGTTTGGTGGTCAGAACCCACCGGATTGGTCTAGCGGTTAATGCGACATCGCAAATTAGCTGATTTCGAAGTCGAGAGTTCTAAGGTTCAAATCCTAGTAAAGGTAGTTATTTTTATAC
>JAAAKQ030288157.1:0-10348 GCA_010016005.3 Zanna intricata | reverse complement strand
CCTGACCGGGATTCGAACCCGGGACCTCCGGATGAAAGGCCGAGACGCTACCACTCGCGCCACGGAGGCCGGCAAGTCCTACATCTTGCTGCCGCTTTAACTTACGCACCGACTTTGATGGACGTTCGGCCTTAGCATCCGAAATATCAAGCAGCTTCTGTTCGTTTAGTTTAAGTAGTCTTCCACTTTGATCAGCCTCTTCTCTGTAGCCCGAAATTTCTCAATAAGAGTTCAAACTGCATTACGGTGAGGAACAGGAGGATTTGAAAATCTTTTGGAAAACTTGTTCACTAAATAAGTATATTTACTACCTTCACAAAAGACGTGTTCAACGAGAAAAATACTTTCCTCTACCGAAAAAACCATTATGTTTCCCGCAACTACTGATTCCGATACACAAAACGAAACGAAGCGCGTTCAATCACGACACGAAAAGCGATGTCTTGGTTTGTTACTGAGCAATCCTCGACGAAACTACAGGCCAAACAACCTAACGCCAAAAGAACAGAATGAATTAAATAATTCTAAAGCATACTGTAAAGCGACTTTCCGAACGGACTGTACAAACGCACGATGCTGATCTGACCCGAAGAACCTCTTACATTTGACGTACTTACATGCGCAACAGTAACAATAAAGTTTGAGGCAGATACTGTAGAGCAACAGATTAATATGCCTCTTTCTATACTAAAACAATGCACTATATAGATTGCATCAACTCTAAAGGAGAAAGCTGATAATTATAATGTTTTAGAAATTATTTCTATATTGTAAATTAACCCTTAAGAAGATTAAAGTAAAAAGAGTATTGTATCATATAAAATATCGCCTTTTTTATTTTTTATTTTTAGATGTAATCTGTTATTTTTATACAATTCAATAAAAAATTTAGTACTATTTTATTTATTGTGTAAACATGTTTTTCTTTCACTTTTTTATTTGCAAAATTATAATAATCATATAGGCTGCAGTGTTAAATTAATTTTATATTACTACAATTCTCATGAACTACTCATGTATTATAAAAAATTGTTTCGTTAATTGATAGGGCGTATCTTGAGAAAGAATATGGGCAATATATTTTTATAACTTTTAGCTGCCATGAAGGTAATAAACTATGAGAAAAATAATTGAAAGCCCTATTAAAATGCGTCTAAAATGAAACTTATTTTATTAAGGATATTACTTTTTTTGGGGACAGAATATTTCATAATTTATGTAATAAATACAGTGTATATATAAAATTGTTAACATTTAACTTTTAATGTAAAGGATCCCATTCAAATTAAAAAATTCAATACAATAAAACAGATCACAGACTTTGACTAGGGGATTAAAAACCTCCGCTCAAAACAAGACTATACAAATTACAAATAATAAAAACAAATACAAAGTGGAGTATATACAAGATAAACAGTACACTCGTAGCAATTCGATAGTCTTTTGAAAATATAATTTAATTTTCGCAATGAAAAAATTGTGTTAATAAACTAGATTAGTATAAATTATTTTTAAATATGTAATCAATGAGTTTAAAGTGTAAAGTTTAATTTTTTAAAACCTATACGATCAAACTTTCATTTTGGAAGTATTTACGATACGTCCCTCTGTTATCGCAATTGATTGCATTCTTTATATAAATAAATATAATATAAAATAATCCTACGCATTTCTTTAACAGAATAGTAATTTTGTGACGATAATTATACATTCAAACAATTAATTATACTGTTGTTAATTATGTTCAAATAGTCAATGTTGTAAATTAAATAAGTATGTAAATTTGATGGTGAAAACGTTTCTTTTGCTCTTTAAATATATTCTGTTACATCTTAATTAGGCCTAATAGTCCCTGAACAGAAGCAATTTTCAACAGAAAGGAACACATTAATGTATAGCTTTACACTATTTTTTGCAATTGTTTTACAACATGATGCACGTAAAGCAGCTGACATACAAGAGATATCCGCTGTAGTTTCTTACTCTGAAGGCTGAATTTTACATGCATTTCGATAGGCTTAACATGCTGATACCAAACAGTATATTTAACTTTTAGAAGAAGACAACGGGAAACCACTTCATTCTCACTTTCTTTAGTAAGCCTGTTACGGGATTCATGTTATTCTTGAGAGCGGTTTGTCTGATCTTCGGAAGTGACTTGTGATTCACGTCAGGTCGTCTATAACCGTCATTCTTGTGGCACTCGTACACCGTCTTAATTTATATTCTACTAGAAATATGGCATAAAAAATAATAATGAATTGAGTAAATCGTAATCTCAAATAATTTATCCGCAGGATTAATGAATAAATGAGTCTTAAGTTCGCTTTTAAATCGAATGAAATATGAATGTTATGGATCAGAAGACTGTAAGACTTCAGAAATTAGCAACAAAAGTGGATAGGGATAGGGCTTTAAACTAAATAAATATATTTATTAAAATAAACTAGTAATATTTAAAAATCTAAGAACGCTTAAAGCCAATCGAAATATCTGTTTGTAAGGAAAAATGAAAGTGTTTCAATACTTTAAAGGTTAAATTTGTTCTCCAATTTTGAGTTTAACGGAATAAAAAAAAGTAGTGTTTCAGATTTCTTTTTTAACAATTTTCTTTAATTTTTCAAAAGGTAATTGGGAATAACAATTTTTCTTTCAACCTTTTAACAGGTTACAAGTAAAAGAATCCAGTTTTCGGTGAAAAGAAAGAAAAAAATGTTACCATTCCTTCATTTCTTACCCAACATTAAATTCACTATAATACTCGTAATACATTATCCCTTCTCTTTCACAACGGCATAATTAATTTTGCCTTAATTATCTTTTCAGTAGAATTATAATCTTAAACGAAGTTAATTTTATAGCGTATATTTTCACAAAATTGATTATTTTAATCACTTTTACTACTAAAAACATCGTCTATGAGTGTACTAAAACATTTATATATTGTAAAAATGGATTTTATATTTTAGAAAAAAAAGAAAAATATTAATTTTTTAATTTAGAAAACTGCATTATTTTACAAATAAATTTAACTCGAAATTATAAAATCTATAAATCTATAAAATAATTTATTTCAAGAATGGAATTAATTTAACATTTCAAATTCTCTAAATCGTTAAATTTATTTTAGATATTCTATAAATTAATTTTTTCTACGGAAATATTCTCATGTTACCGATCTCATATTTTTTTTTAAATTCTTCAAAAAATGCATAAGATAGAAAAAATCTCCAACTTAGCGTTGTTTTTTTTTTTTATTTCCACAGTTATTCACTGGTTGCATGAACCCAATTCATCCAGTTTCTCTGGTTTTGTAGTCATCTTTTAACCACAAAACGTTTTATATTCCTACTCTTTTTTATCTTCTCTTACCTGCTAAATTTGTTTTAGTTTTAATTATTTACAATTATTTTCATTATGTTATCTAATAAACTTAAGTAATCGGACTTCAAATTTCTTATGAAAAAACTAAAAAAACTTTTCTTATGAAAACTGGTTTTACAATGACAAAGAACAGAACTCAAATCCTTCAAATTTCCGACAACAAAAAAATAAGTTCAAAATTTTAAATATTTGGGAGAGATCACAACACTGATAAAAAAAAAATGAATTTAAAAAATGGGATGTAGATTAGAATACGAAAAATGTAAGTTGCCTATCGTTTCACGAAGAACATTTACAATAAAAAATCCATAATTCCAAATTGGGCATTATAAAATTGTAGTCCTTTGAGAAGCACTGTACGAGGCAGAAAATCTGCAGTTTCTCAGAACAAGAAATAGCATAAGTGGAAAAAAAGGATTTTAAGAAACATTTACAGACCAAAATATGAAGATGGAACTTACAAATTGAAAAAGAAATGTACAAATATACAGAAAAAAATAGGGGAGTTAATTCGGAAAAGAAGATTATAGTTTTATAGATATTTATGCAGAATGAGCGACCAAAGATTGATAAAACAAATTAATAAATTTAATTTCTACATAAACAAAACTACAAAGACTAAATGTTTTAAAGAAATAGAAACAAATCTAAAAACATTAAACATTTCTACTAATCTGTGTAAAGACAGATAAGTTTAAAAAAGTGATTAGAGAATTTAAATTTCCAGAGAGAAAGAAATAGGTTATAAACCCGAATAGATGGACGGGAGAAAGGCGACAACAAAGCAAAAGAATGAAAACTTTTTGGATAAAGAAAAAGAAGTAAAAACTATGCAAACGTAAACCGTAGTGGTCGGATCGAAAAGATAAAAATCTCTGAGTAATCTATCGACATTTCTTTCTTTATCAAGATTAAAAGAAAGTTGTATCTTATTCATCTTAAATTCACTTCTTTTAAAAGTTTTCAACTTTTATTATATAAATGTACATTTCAAGAAATACTAATCTTTTTCTTTTCATCTCTGCTATTGCACAATTTAACTTTCATCAAGTGTTTTATTCTTATAAAATCTAAGTAGTTTTAAGAATTTTCTATTTATAAAATTTCACATTCAATCTTTCCTGAATGAAAAAAAAACTTTAAATTTTAAACTGCTACAAAAATATTTGATCTCATATATTATATACCAATAAAGAAATAATATTTTTGGAATACAAAGAACCATCGAGATATTTTTTATATCTTTTAAAATATTGCTATATTAATATTTTGATTAAATTTTCAATTACGAATTTGTTTGCTTTTTTTATGATTTTCAATGTAATTTTTTGTATAATTGCATATAAATATACTTTTTATTCCTTTATTCTGAGGTTAGAGAGATTAAACGTAATTTAGCCTGTCGGCTAAACAAAACTTAAATAACTAACAAAATCATAGAAGTTATGGTAACAAGTTATTATAATAACTAAAAAAAGAAAAAATAGGTTTAAAAAAAGATATGATCTATATTCGTTAAAGGTTAATTTTTTTTACCGAATAAGATCACAATACAATCTAAATAAAAATCATTCAGTTTTTTCTTCATCTAATACAATATGAAAGATTTAAAATTTTAAAAAACTTGTAAAAAAAAAAGCCTACAAAAATAATCTCAAATTTTCAACTACCTACAGTCTTCTTTTAATTATATTATAATAATATATTGATATTTGTTGTAGAATTAGAATAAACTTTCAAAATGTATTTTATTGTAACAAAATAATATTTTATTTCATTTGAGAATAAAGTGTATATAACTGAAACCTATCTATATTGAAAATTGAAAACCCATGCTCTTATTTACAAATAAACTATATGATTTATTAATGCATGAAGACTTTAAAAAAAAATCTTTTTTTTTTAATTTTTAATCTTTTAAAAAAAATTACGCGTTGAGTAACATTCCCTTTTACATGTAATAGGTTAACTTTTTTTTATAACTTCACAAGTTTTAATTAATGAAATACGTATATGAATTTTATTTAAAATAAGAATCAAGTCTATAAATTTCGTTAATCTTGTTTACATGAACAAAATATATATGTAGACACTAAATATAACATAAAATAATATAATTTAGGCGGTTATAAAAAACATGCAGATTACTTACCGAGTGACGTGAAACAGAGAGTTATAAAACCTTGAGCCACAGAAGGAGCTCAAAACAGGAAATTACAGAATTTTTTTTCGTTACAGACACTTAATTACTATTTTGAACATGTAATCGCACATTATTAAATTTATTTCGCGTATTTTAGTTATTTAACTAGAAACATTTTTTATATTTAAAATAAATACCGATTATGTTTGTATTGTCACATGCGGTTTGCCATCCCAGGTGCACCAGCCCCGGCCACTTTCACTGTCTGTACTGAACTGGAGCCAGGTAGACGAGTACTGGAAACAGGTGTAGTAAAATAACTATAAAATTTCCCTTTAAATGATTAAAAAATTCCCTTTCTACTTTTATATTATTAATTTTGTAATCTTGTTATTTTTTTTAATGTTATCTCCCATTAGTTGCACATGTTTTTAATCAGTAATCGTAAGTTATATTCATTAACAACAGGAGACTTGCAGAAACGACGACAGTCCTGAAAATACAACCTCTAAAAAGTCTATCTTATTGTATTCGTTAAAAGTTTAATACAATTTTTATTAGTCATTTTCAAGTCATATCCTATTATAAAGAAAAATATATTTTAGTTTAGGAAAGAAAGTCATGTTTATATTCAAAATTAACTGAAATATTAGTACAAAAAAATAAAATGTCATGTATTTTTTTTTTTCTGATGGGGGAAAAGAAATAATACTCCTACACTGCCCGGAGATCTGATGGTGAGTTATGATTCTCATAAAGTTTCTAAAACTCTTTTTCTCTCTAAAAAAGCCAGTAGAAGTCGAATCGATTTTGGAGGACGAATCAGAAACCTTGATGTTATGTAAAAACCTTTGTCATCATTTAACAAACCTTGTCGATTAAATATATATTATTTAATTTATATTTTACAATATTTAAAAAAAGTAATTTCGGAAGAGAAGAATAAAAATGTTCAGATTTTGCGCGATGATATTAATCTTTTGACAGAAACCAAGAACGAATTAGAAAAAAAATGAAGTATGGGCATTTATTGCTATGAGAAAGATTTTATTTTAAAATAAATAAAAATTTAAATAAAATAACTTCTCCAATGTTCAGAGGCGATATTATATTTATTATTTTTCGGTAGCAAACTGACAACATTAATGTTTTAGTTTATGCTCTCAGTTTCAGTCTTTAGTATGACTTTGACACTTGTAAGTACAACAGACCGAAGTCTGCTTCCTCCGAAATAATTAACTACATATTCAGTATCTTTGGCGAATAGAGTGAAGGTGCCACTTACAGGTCTTGGGTAACACTTTAACTTTCGAAATCAGTCTACAGATATGCAACAGTATGTTCGGTTCGATGATGAAGAATGCGGGAAACCGTGTTACTCCACCTTCCGTAGAAAGCGGTGGTATTCAAGATTATCAAATGCCATTTTTTTTTTTTTTTGGAAATAATTTATCTCGCGTCGGATCGACTATAATCGTTTAGTGTGGAACTTAATGTAAGTGAAAAAAATGTAATGTAAAACATAGATAAATTATATAACATTTAATGTGACATAATGAAATTAGACCGAAAGGAGAAAAATAAGGAATTGGATATTAAGATAGGAAATCACAATATACCAAACTCTCATAACGTAGCCGTTTAGGTAATCAAATAACAAAGGATGGACGAAATAATGCCGATATTAAAGCAGATTGGCACATGCAGGGAGAGATTATATGCGAAAAAGAAATCTGATAGTATCAAACAAGGAAATAAACGAATTAGAAAGAAATTCTTGAAAATATTTGTACGGTATGCGGCGTTTACGGTGCTGTATTATCTTGTAGAGATAAACCAAACAGGTGGACCACATATTTAGTATCCTGATTTAATGAACTTGCTGATGGATGGACGTATAAAAGATAAAAAATCTAGAGGAAGGAGTATATGAATCGGATAATTGAGGATATAGGCTGTAGTATAATTGAGGTTAAAAGATTAGCACAGAACAGAAAGAAATGAGCAACAGGATTAAACCAGTACTTATTTATAGTAATAATTTTTATTGAAGAAGTTAGATTACAAAAGACAGTAGAAATTTTAAATACATCAAAGGAAGGTAAGTTCAAAAAGAAATGTTTTCATACAGTAAAGAAGTCTGCTAATATGAAACGAAGATGTTTGAATTTAAATTTCTAAATATAGTTTTTATGGAGTATAACAATATACAACAGTAAATCTTGTAGGTAGGAAAAACAGATAACCAAATACAAATATTAAGGTCTTTGAAAAGTGAAATTAAAAGTTTTTTTACAGTCAGGTACATCCTGACTCCCAAAGGGGAAGACACCCGCCTTGTAACGATCCCGGTCGCCCCTTCGTTTCTAGCCCTAAGGTCGTCTTTTAAATTCTTTAACTAGATAACACAACTTAAGTCGACAGTTTGGCCTATGTCAGGATGCGACCAATGCAAATGTCACGATAGGCATTTCCATCAGCGTATTCAAGCAACCTACTATCGCCTTCGTATGGCCTCTCTCAACCTCGACCACCTACCGTAACTTACACCATCAACTATCAAATTGACCGATTCGCGGAAGCCTGATCCCTGTACCTTCCTCTAACACCGAAGGTTTTATACAAAAACTCTTCTATCTAACTTCATTTAGACTACGCACTCAGACCATTACTCGATTAAGTTTTAAACACCAAAAATACTATCCTCGTACCAAAAAATAAATGTTGACTACAACAACGACAATTTTGTTCTACAATTCAATTTACTCAAAGTCCTCTTGATTTACTTAAAAATCAAGAAACAGATTCAAACATTAATAAGCCTCTAATGAAAGCATACTCTATCTCTCTCTGCAGTGATCCGTTTTCCGGAGCGAGGTCAGTGTCTACACCCTCCCATACCACAGCTCTATCGCTCCAGAACAGCTCTATCAAAGTTCTCCACATTCATTCTTATTCTAACAGCGTACATCTCAGCTAACGGGGGCTCGATGCAAGAACGCCTATCTTGGCGAAGTAAGCACCCAGTCGGGCCTCTAGCCATTTGGATTGCTATTTTCTCTGTACATCTATAACAGCATCAGACTTCTTCAGCCATTCTCCGCAGGGCTAAGAATCTAAGGAAATCAGCAACTATGTTCCATTCCCCTTGGTTTTTCCAATTAAGTTTCAGATCAAAACCACAATTGATCTTTCCAAGCTCTCTAGCTACTTTGATTCGTGCAGCTTCGTACCTGGACCAGACATGTAAGACATGGAACACATCATCAACGGCCCTACACTTCGGACGCAAGCCTGAATTAATCAAACCAAATCTGGTCAATCTATCTCAATAAACAATATGTCCAGAAAGAAACCGATTAACCCTAATATGCCGATTGGGAGTCCACTAAACTACTTGCATACTTCTTACATCAGGAAAGATTCCATTCGTGTAACGGCCATAAGGTGATTCAGCTCACCATAATCCACCGGGCTAGTCTAGTCGTTAACGCGACATCGCAAATCAGCTGATTTCGAAGTCAAGAGTTCTAAGGTTCAAATCCTAGTAAAGGTAGTTACTTTTAAACAGATTTGAATACTAGATCGTAGATACCGGTGTTATTTGGTGGTTGGGTTTCAATTAACCACACTTCTCAGGAGTGGTCGACCTGTGATTTTATAAGACTATAGTTCATTCACATTCATACACATCATCCTCAGAAGTAATACCTTACGGTAGTTCCGGAGGCTAAACAGAAAAGGAAAAAAAGAGTCCACTTGACCTGCCATAAATGGAAACCCTGGTCGTCTATTTGTTTTATGGGCTCAGAGGTAAATTGGCATACCTTCTTAGCATCATCACGTAATTGGCATTCATAGGCATTGAAAACAATGGACTTACTACCAGAAATAACAAGGACTGCCTCTCGAGAGACAGTCCTGTAGGTACACAAATAATCACATATAAAAATAGGAGACGCTGGGCTCTCAACAAAATATTTTTATAAAATTTGTACGTCATTCGATGTGGTAAAAATGTGGGAAAAAGCTTTCTTGTCAGCATATTGAAAATGCTCCTTGAATCGAAGATTCTCATTAAGGATAAAACCTAGATACTTCTGCAGCAGGACACACCTAATTCGATGACCTCTCATTGATACATGAGGTCATCGTGAAATTAACAGCTAGTCTATCCTTGAGCAACATCATCGTTGTTTTCTCTGGACTAGACACCATCTTATGGTTAAAATTCCACAACTGGTGTATGTTCTATGTCAGTATACGGTTAGGTAGACTGACATAGTTTCGGATTGAAGAATTTTTGGTTGAATTCTGAAGTCTTTGGTAAAGTATAGTTAAAGAAAGGAAAAGGTTTCATAGCCGCGTACTAAGACGTCAAGGGTGAATGAATTTCTCAATAAAAAAAAGCGTATTGGGTAAAATATATAATTAAAGGAACAGATTATTATCCATGAAGCACATAATTAGTAATATACTAAATATTTTGAAGGAGTAGAAAATTAAAAATTATTCTTTATTCCTATGACATCTAACTTTCTGGTTTCTGGAGAGATCAGTATTTGTAAATACGGTTGCATATTACTAATATTTATTGTTTAGTACACGTTGTAGAGCATGTCAACTAAGCATTATTATTTATGTGTGTTATAAATGCTCAGCATTTATTTAAGGTATTTCCTATAAATTCTTTGTACTGAGTTTAGCTCGACTGGGCTTGTAGCTTTCAGCTAGGAATATTTAGATTTTTTTTTTTTTAACCTCCGGAACCACCGTTAAGGTATATCTTCAGAGGATGAGATGAATGAATTGTAGCGTGTG
>JAAAKQ030288146.1:0-10348 GCA_010016005.3 Zanna intricata | reverse complement strand
AACTACAAGATAAGCTGTGTATCTCAGCACTACCTTACTTACTTGCTGTGATAGCAGGTATCTCAGCACTACCTTACTTACTTGCTGTGATAGCAGGTATCACAGCACTACCTTACTTAACAGATACTTTAAACTCACCAATTATTAAATTTAAGTTTGCAAGATGAAACAAAGAATTAATTTTCAGGAAACGACAAAATAAAGGCATTCATAAAAAAAAAATTAGTAATAGTATACAAATGTTAACAGGTATCGTTGACCATATGAGATGATCTTACATATAATATAAGAAGCTTCAACTTACAAAAGCCATCATATGAAAAATATGTCTTTTCAAATTCTAATTCATAACAAAAAACTAAAATTGATTTTCAAGGAAATAACAGAATTGAAGGATAAAGAAGTAACTTAATTAATTGAAAGATGTAACTTAATTTAAAAAAGAAATCACTCAACTTACTTGTTTAATGAACAAATGTAAACCTTTTCCATGTAATCATAATGTAATAAGCGTGTTTTATAAGTCTCTCCAACAGAAAAGTGTTTTACATCACCGGCTTGTCTTGGAGAAACAAATCCCTTTGCATTTAAATTTCTTGCCCCTAACTGTAAATACGCTCCACTTGCAGCAGTTGCTATAACCTACAATAAAAAAGATAAGTAAAAAATACATCCCAGTAACTTCCTTGAAACAAAAGCGATAAAACAAATAGTTAAAAACTTAAATATTACAAATTAAATCTGGAAAAAATTATAAAAAGCATAGGAAAATGTGAAAACTGAAACTATTTGAGGATAAACATAGTTCTACTATCTGATTTGAACCATTTTTCTTATCACAATAAATCAGATTGTGGCTTGAGACACAATTTCAACTAAAATTTTAAATATGAAATGAGAAGCAAAATTTGTTACAAACCTATTGAATTTTCAACAAAAAACATACAGAACAATGTGATGAAATATGGGTGTATGGTTATTGAATATTAAGTTCTAGTCATCCCAGTGGAAAACCAAGACCGAAAAAACATACAAACTACAATCAAAAGTTAATGTTTTTTGTACTGGTTTTATTACAATGGTGTCATCTATTGTGAATTCTTCCCGTAAGGTTGTACAGTAAAAAATCAGTATTAGTAAGCATTTTTATACATTTACCAGAGGCAATCTAAGACTGCCTCATTTACATGTGTAAACGATGTTCAGATTTCTATGTGGATTATTTAATCAAAAATTACATCATGCTGATGCGGCAAGTCTTTTATTCCCCACATATGCATTCTGCGATGGTTTCTTTTTCCCACTATTTAAAAGAATATTTAAAAAAACAAAAGATTTATGACAATAGAAGAAATAAAGAAAAAATTACTAAGTAAATGAAAGAGTACACCAAAAAATGCTTTCCAAAAATGTTTTGAGGATTGGAAGAAATGCTAGCATACATGTTTTGAATTTCTAGGAAATTTATGTTGAAGGGTACAACATCGATATAGATTAAGTACTATTTTTTTAATAGAAATTTTAATTCTCGTTATTTGGAGAGAGCATAAAACAATCTGATCCTGCAATTCACATGAACACACAACTGGATCACTGCAGGTCACTGTTAAATGCAAGATCTGACACAAAGAAATAACATAATCCTCTTTATCTTTGTAAAACTAATAGTAAAAGATGCAGCACCATAATTTCACTCAACTACATCCTCCAATTCAAGATGGGCAGGACCAACTATAATTGTAATTTAGTACAGACTACCATATTTAAAAATTATAAAATAAACAAAACTCTGAAATGTCAAACACATTCAATAAAAGTCTCCTTCAAAATTAAAAAATGTAGATTCTATTTGCTTACAAAACAGACATCTGACTTTCAAAAAAAAATCAACAGTTTGTATACTTCTAATAACTTAACCACGAAAAATAAATAAAACTATCCAATATTCAAATAACAGTACTGGAATGAATCGCTACGCAATTCAATAAACTTATAGTTTACTAATACCAGTTAAAAATATTAAAAAAACACATATAAGTAGTTAAATCTTTTCAACAAAATATATTTTTAATGAAATAATGAGAAAACACTGCATAGCTACTTCATTTTTTACAACATTATCATCTCACTTTCTCATCATACCATAATTTTTCATTAAGTAAAAATGAATGTTATAGAATTTAAACTTCTTATTCTTATCAACTCAAAAAAACTAAATAATTCTATGATTATTAATAAATGTAGAAATGTAATACTATATGATCATACTATTGCACACACTGAGCAAGAGATGATTGCATAATATTTATGCTACAATTAAGATATTTTTCACAAATAAAACTTAACCTAAATTTATTTCATTGATTTCAGCTATAACAATTGTACATTCTGTAGTACTACTTTTTTATAACATACTAAATTATACATTTATGAAGACTGCAAAAAAATGAATCATTATGTAGTTATTCTTTTCTAACCATCTTATTAAAAAATAAATAAATAAAAAGCATCAGTGCTCTTCTTAATCCTTCATGTCAAATGAATTAATAAATAATCAGATTGATGTGCAATGTCATCTGTAGTAAACAGACTCGCTGCTTTTTCTACATTAACAGATGTTCAGAATGTTAACAAATGTAGGTAAAAACCAATTTTCAGAATAATTATTTATCTGCCAAAATAAAACCTCATTACATTGAATAACTTCAATAATATCCAATTCACATTATGATCTTGTCTTTACTTACAAATAATGGTTTACAAAAACATAAATTATGGTGATACAACTAATAATCCTAGAATTCTACATAGTAGGGTTTCTTTTAAATACTTAATCTTCAATAGGATGGTGCATTACAAGGATCTATTAGATAATGGCTTAGTAACCAGTTCCTAAGATTATCAAATAAGATGGACCACCTTTCAACTGGTCTCCTGCAATTACTGATCTAATAATTTGAAATTAATGTCTATAAAGTTATATAAATGAAAAGCTTGGTTGAGTTCAGACTAATTTTGTTTAAAGATTTAATAAAACACATTCAATACCTCTTTAGGACAAACACTATTGAAATACTCCAGCAGATGGGCAAGTAGAAACACATGGAATGAATCTCACCATACAAAGAAAATGATAGCCAACATACCAATAAGTTAGGCAAGTGAAAGTTACAATGACTGCCACTTCTGAACAAGTATTCTGTTAATTATTTGATTATATTCTTGAGTTTAATTTCTTTTTTCATTTAAAATAAAATATAAAACAATTTTTCATAGGTCAAAATACTTATTACTTTTGATACAGACTACACTTTTATAATAGTTATGAAATACTGCAACACATGATGCATTGTAGTATTTCAAACTATACGTGATGTATACCAAACATAACGATGCTTCATTGAAACAGATTGTATCTCTAAAGCAAAAATATATACTGCATCCACATTTCCTAATTATATACTTTTTTTATTCATAAAATATAATGTGATTATTCTAGATTGGTTTTCTTTTTTGGAGCGACTTCATTATTGATTTTATGTCACTTCTTTAAATGTTGAGTTTCCAATATAAATAAAATAAAGACATATTACACATTAATAACACAATCCTGCGATAGTTGTTTTTTAGTTCTTAATAATTGATTCTTATGTATTTTCTAGCACCGAATCTGAAAATAACCTTCATTTCTTTTACATTACATCAGGAATTTTTGTAAAATTTCAAAATTTGTAAAAAGTAGAAAAATCTTATATAATAGCATATATATAAAACTTTTTTCTTTATAATAAATTAATATATTTTATTCACTTTTTTTTGCTTATATTATGCACTCTTATAGCTAAATAGTTGAATGGTTGAAGAGGATGGCAGGGGGGGTCATTTACACCTTAATTTCTAATGAAAATTGCCACAAAATATGCCTAATTTCTAATACAGTGCATTTTTTAGTGCATTTATTTTTATTTACTTAATTAATTTTTATGAGGTGCATCAAGCCTTTGGAAACTACTCCCCTTCATCACCCACCCTTAATGATGAAATATGTAAAATACTTACAATTTTTTTCCATGTGTCAAAGTTTCTTTGGACAGCGTATACTCTATTTCATGCTTTTCTTTCTATGTTCTCTGTAAGGTTCTTCTCGGTGTAACATCCAGCAAAAGTCTGCTATCATTGTAGTAATCCATTTTCTTTAATAACTCCTTTCCATTTCTTTCAAGTCCTGATGAAATCTCTCAACCATCAATTCGCTAATAACACCCAGATTTTTTGGAAAATAGTTCACATGTGAATTTAGGAAATAAACCTTCAAGCTCATGGAACAGCCTAAACTTTTATACTTCTGCAGCATGTTCTCAACAATTGATTTGAAGCTGGGATCCTTCTTATTGCCCAGAAACTTGGTTACTACATCTTTTTAAGGACTTCCCAAGCTTTTTTCTACAGCTTCCATTGTTTCTCAAAATAACCATCTTCTAATGTCAGGACCAGTAAAGGGTATCAGGACACCCTTTTTTAGTTTGGTGGTTGATAAGTCTGGAAATTTGTCACAGATGTATTTAAAACATTTACCTTCTTTTGGTAAGGCAAATTACTTCATCAAGTTTTACTTGGTACGCAGAAGTGGAAGGAGAACTTTATTCCAATCTATGAGAACTTTTCAGAGCATACTTTTGGTTCCAGATTTTAATGAAGCTCTTTTTGGCCAATCTTTCCTTATCTAATGATTTTCCAGGTCTCTGCTACCCCATTCATTCAAAAAAACAAGGAAATTTGAGTATTCTCCTTGCTGTCCTAGGAGCTTTGATATTAATTTGAGATCGCCGCAAATAATCCATTTATGAGTCTTATTTAATTTTGTCAACAACAAATTCCAAACTATTGTAACCCTCTTTTAAATCTCTTTTAAGGCTTCTTTAGGTTTACAGTCTCCAATCAATACTTTCGTACAGAATGATAAACAGAGTCAAAAGTCTACATACATCAGTGCAGAAGACTAATTCTCCTTCTTACAGAAAAATGTAGAAGAGAATCCTTTTCTCTGTTTCTGAACCAGGAAAATGAAGTGCTAACTACTAGCGGGTTCTTCTCTTTAAGCATCAAACCAAACAATTCTGAATTTTCTTTAATCAGATGTTAAGTGTTGAACCAAGTTGTTTAGTTCAGACTGTGAGTAAAGCTCTACTGCCCAGCTATCTCCAGGTTTGTACTCCTTAATGTTATCTTAATTTAATTCACTTGTGGAACCATCTATTTCAGGTAAATTATCAGGTAGAATACGCACTGGTCAATGAGGAACCCGGAATTAAGCAGATCTATGCCATCTGCTTAATGTCGGGTTCTTATATATATGTCAACTAGATATTTTTTTTTTTATTCTTCAAGTAGAAACTGTGAACACCATTGAACAAAAGTAAAAATCATTAGTGTGATTTCATGACTTTCGCCACACCATTAGAACCCCAAATCTGAAGGCTTCTTGTTCAATCTTTGACCACCATCTAAGTTCTTCAACATGTGTAGCAAACATAGTGGATTGCCCGAGTTTTGTCTTGATCTCTTATTTTCCCTCTGAAATACATACATGAGGTACACTTATTGAATGAAATTTGGTATATTTCTTTTTTACCTTTCAACCACTAACTCACCACAAATGTAATAAAATGAATCTGAAAAATTTTCGCATCCTCTTGAAGTTACTTTGAAAACAGAATGTCTGCTTTATGACCTACAAATATATTTTCCACCAACAAAAATGTGTCTGATCATGGAGGTGAAAAAACTCGACGCATGCTGATGGTTGAAACAGCACTGATAGCAGTTTTACGATGCACGAGTGCTGCAGATAGCAACCAATAAACATGTTACATCTTGTCATAATCTGTTGGCCAAGTTCTCCCAGCATCTTGTCATCTTCAACCCAATCCCTCCCACCCTCCTCTACAGATCACTAAACTGTTTAGCAATAAGAATGCACAGTATAAGCCAAAAAAAAGTAAATATATTATATTAATTTAATACCAAAAAAAAAAAAGTTTTATGTATATTTTATAGTATCACATTTTCACAACTTATTTAAAAAATTTTGGATTTGCAAAAAATCTTGACATGATGAAAAAAGTTAAGGTTATTTTCGGATTCAGTGCTAAAAATACATAGGAATCAATTACCAAAAGTTAAAAATTCATTCCATAACCAAAATTTTGCAAGCTTGTGTAATTATACAACATTGTACATTTGTAAGGTAGTATTGTCTACTTTTAATACAGTAAATTAATGGTACATTAATACAGTAAAAAAAAGAAGCTTGCTTTTAATATTATTGATCAATCTATCTATAATACAATAACCACAAAAAAAAACAAATATATACAATATTAAAAACCACTTCACACCTGGGCTTTATTAATAATGGTGCCATCTTTAAAAGATGGACCACTGTCAGATTCACAAGCATAAGATTTTAGACTAAAGTACAATAAATTAACAGGAGTTAATGAATACAAAAATGTTGCAGTGAAAACTTTTCCAGGTAACAATTCAGATGTACTACCCCACAAATCACGGACATAAGCAATGTGGACATAGCTGCTGAAATCCTCCACAGCATGGACTGGAGAAACTTCAACACCATTAGGTAATATCTACAAAATAAATACATTTTCAATAGTTTAGTTTCAAACAAACAAAATATACAATAAATAATATCTAACATTAACCACTAGATTAAAATAAGTAAGTAGAAATTAGATAACCAAACTGTTATCATAAATTACCCAGTATCACTAAGATAACTCTTAGTTAAAAAAAAAATTTAGAATCTAAAATTTTTAATCTGAGTTAAAAAGGGAAATATATACGTAATTAAGCGATTTCATTAAAAATAAAAAATTTACCAGTATGGAAAAAATTACTATGCATTCATATTTACAAATATTTTGCTTTGGTCAAAATGACAAAAATGTAATTTTGAAAACTCAGTATAGAATCTTCAGAAACAGGATCACAGAAACAGCAGCTCATGTATAAAATTACAGCTTTTTAGTAAGCAATGAGTAAATTTCAGAGAATAAGTCAAAAAAAGATTATTAAGAAGCATACTAAAACATTAAAAAAAAAAAAAAAAGCAGTAGTACATAGTACTACTTTGATACTTTGATTTTCGTTCTTTTAATACAGAAAATATAGAAGTTACTAATATATTCAGAATCACGAGTGGCCATATAAGATCTAATCAAAAATTTCCTCAATTTTTCATTACTATTGAATACTATGATTATTAAGTACTATGCCTTTAGGTCAACAAACTGTGATTCTGGATACAGTCTACCCATGATTCATAAAAGTAGAAAGCTTAAGTTTTCCTTTATTTGTTCAATCATGCTAATTTTTTTAATGCATGAGAAAATTTTTTTTGAGGTAACTTTCCAGAAAATATTTTCAAAGCTATTACACAGCTCTTCTGTCACAGTTTTGTAAGTATGTCATGAGCTTATGAATTTTGTTTGCAGTACTTTCTCTTCTGGTATAAATGATCATTTTTTTTGTGAACATGTTTTAATCCTATGTTAGCTATAAATCTCCTGCCATTAAGTACGTTTTTAATTTTACTCAAACTGAACAATTTTTTGTATACATAAATGAGAATATTTTAATTAAAGTGTAGAGCTTAATTAAATGTAGCGTTCTACCAAATATTAAACTTCAGTGCAAATAGTCATTCCATAAAGAACAGATATAAACACAATATACAATAAAATCAACTTTGAAGATCACCATGTAAGTTTTACATAGAGAACATAAATGCCATATCACTTGATATGCCATACCACAGCCAATTCACTTGAACAGAATATAATTTAAAGATACATTAATCTTGAAGAAAAACATATTACATATACAAATAACACAACACGAATCAAATATACTATTAGACATTGTAATACAGCAGTAACAATTTTAAAATAGGTGTTACTAACAGTTAAATCACCTCCAATGAAGAAACTAAATAATAATTCTGAAAAGACTTCTGGAAACATTATACTATTAGAAAGTGTTTTCATTGTTTTTTTTTTTCTAAAATGTAATACCTCATTGTGCACATTATGAAATTTTAATTCAAACTGTTAATAGAATTCCTTAAAACAAATGACAAATAAAATTTTTTACCTCTTTAACATGTTCTACATAAAACAAAAATATCAGTTAACTATATTTAATTAAAAATTCATAATTAAAAATCATTATAGATATTATTATCATACTATTTTCAACACTAATCATTACACAACTCATCAACCTTTCAAGACTAGTCCTATTAACAGTTACATCAATTTAATTACACTGATGAAAGAACTGCATGGCAGCTCTGAAAAGTAACAATGGAATTTAAACAAAATAATCTTTTTTATTCACAATTTTTTTAGGTTTTATATGCCAACATTGAACAATTTAAAATCTTTTAGTCAATTTAGAACACATTGTTACTGAATAAAGCATGCCTGTTTTGAAAAATCTGATATATTTTACAAGTTACTTTATACAAACACAAACAGATAAGGAAATGAAATTAAAAAATTAAGATCTGAAAAAATTCTTTATTGAAACAAGATGTTTGATTTTTGTAAATTTATAACAAATCGTATAAGTATTAGAGACATATTAAATTCATAAACAGATCACATTTAAAAGAAACAAAAAGTAATATAGATTCCTGCACCAATTTATAAATGAAGATTTAAAAATATAATGGGAGATAATAATTACAAAACTTGAATATATGTAAGTAATTATTATTACCAAAATATTAACAATTTGACTCTTTGCTTGATAGAGCTAAAATATATATACCAAAATAAATTCTATCTTTTAAGTTGAAAAAATAATAAAATTTAACGTAATGAACAAGCAGTAAAATATTTGCTTAACACAAAATATTCATTCCTAAACAATCTCCAAGTAATTATAGAAAGTAACAAAATTTTATACAACCACAAGAATAATTACAAATGGAAATATTTTTATCATCAGTTACCTGTTTAATAAAGACATTCACACAATTTCCAGGTGTTAAATTATCAATTGTGAATCCATTGCATGGAACAGCTTTTGAAATGACCTCAGGTTCAAGAGTAAGTTCAACTGCTGTGGTACCAACATTTGCTCTTAAAACTTTTCTTACACCTACTCGAATTACCTTCCCAATGGCTGAAATAAAACAATTAAAGGTACAAAAATAAAAAATACGGTAAATAATTAAAAGAACTATTCTTATACAAAAAAAATTTATTCAATTTGACTATGCAGTTGGATCAAATATCAATTTATTTTTATGATTGTTATTTACTTCTTTTTTTACTGACTTTTAAAAGAAAAATAATATAATACTTAAATACTGAGTATTTAAAGAAAATTACTTTTAGTTACTTAATAGGAGTGGGTGGGGGAGGAAATGAATTTTATTTAAATTTTGAGGCATGAGGAGTATTAAAATATCATTCACTTAAATTGAGCTGGCCTCCATGACGGAGTGGTAGTGTTTCAGCCTTTCATCCGGAGGTCCTGGGTTCGAATCCCGGTCAGGCATGGCATTTTCACACACGCTACAATTCATTCATTTCATCCTCTGAAGATATACCTTAACGATGGTTCCGGAGGTAAAAAAAAAAAAAAAAAAAAATTAAATTGGGATTTCCTATATTTATTTTGTAGACCTATGTATAACATTTTGTAGCTCAAAAATCTCCAAAACAAATACATCAATTTCATTAAAATTTAGATATGCTCTACTGGAATAACTGAAGTTGTACATGTGAAAATTTTATGAATATGGAGGAGTGTACTTATATGCTAGGTTTGCACGTTCTTCAGTTATGCTCAATTTAAGGTAAAAACAATTTGACCAGGATAAGTTAGAAATATGGTTCATTTTGATCATCTAATTTCAAAAGTTGACATTTTGTTATCAGCCGTATCTATTTTAGCAATACTAAAACAAATTTTTAAAAAATATGAAAACCAGATTAAATTAACAAAAAGTCAATCTTTTTGTGCAAAAACAAGCAAGATTTTTATATATATATATATATATATATATATATATATGGTCACCATTTCAATTTTTATTTAACCTGGTATCAAAGACATAATTCTTACACACTATCATTACAGAATAAAAATACATGTACTGATAGATCATTTTGTTTCACAGATTCTTTGCAAATATCAAGAGACTGTATCTCTCAGCTTTTTCTCATCTAATATTCGTTTTACTCAGTGATACAGAGTAGCTGGACCGAAGGTGCAACCATGTCGGAGAGGTACCTGTTGAGAGTCAGACTAAGGA
>JAAAKQ030288124.1:0-10349 GCA_010016005.3 Zanna intricata | reverse complement strand
TTATTTTTGAAATCAGCGTACCTTAAAACATATAATTCAGCAAAAATATCTCATGCAGCTGAAAAATTTTTTTTTTGCAGACCTGTGTAATTAATTTGAAGTATTGTCATCATTATTATCTGGTGTTCTGCCTGATAGGAGATTCTTTATGCAATCTCCGTTTCCATCTATTTCTGTCCCAAGTCTTCTCCTTCTTCCCTTTTCAATTTCTAATCTTCATCTCATCTATTAACTACATCCTCCTACTTACTTTCCTCCTTTTTCCTTCTACTTATCTTTCCAATACAGTTGTCAAGATTCCATTTTCTCTAACCATATGTCTTAATCAATTTCCTTTTTTTAATCAACTTCCTGCAAAAGTTCTGTTTCTTATTTAATCCTGTTCAGTACTTCATTCCTCATTCTATCCATCCATCCTATTTTCTCAGCCCTTCTCCACATCCACATTTCAATAACCTCAAGCCAGTCCCTCTCCCTCTTCCACAAGACTTAACTCCCATACAACAAGATATTCCATACTTAGCATCTGGCAATCTTCTTTTTTGATTCTGAAGTTTGGATTTTTACTATATAGGAAATTCCATCTTCTTACTAAAGGCTTTCTTTGACATCCTTCCTTTTATTTGCATTGTGCTCTTCCAGCTCTCTGTTACTATATTACCACAAATATAGTAATTTTTTACTTTTTCTATTCATTTTTTCTATCCATCTTTCACTTATCTGTCCCATTAAATTTTTTTGATTTTTACTTCCATTATTTTAATTTTTTAATTCATTTTTTTTTCATTCTACATTCCTCTCTCCATGGCAGTTAATCTTTGATGCAAGCATCGCCATTAGCTAGAATTACCATATTATCAGCAAAATTTATAAATCTTATTTTTAATATTTATTCTATATTTACTCCTTCTCTTTCTTCTGATATATACCTTATTTATATCTTGAATATATATGTGTTGGACAATGTCTGTAAAAGACAGCATTTTTGCCAAGTTTCTCATCCATCCTAGGTCCACCCAGTCAGTCATATTCTTATTTATTTTCATTGCTGCTGATATAAAATTCTTTTTGTAACATTTTGTTTTTTTAATTCTTCTTTTTTTCACTTTAAGAATCTCCATCATTTTTCCCATTTGACTGTATCAAATGCCTTCTTTAAGTCCATGAAACACAGAGTTGAAATCACCTTTCCCTAGCTTTTTGTATATATTTCCTTAACTAATTGTTCAATTTGCAATTCATTGCTCTTTTATTATCTCCTGTCTTATTCTTATATTACCATCTTTCTTTAGCATTTCTGTTGATCCCATGACTTCGTTCACTGTCCTTTCATTCATTAGCAATTTATAAATACCAGCAACAGATAATACAAACAATCATTGCCTCCTTGCTATCACAGGAGATGAATATCAAGAATTTTCCCTTCATTGATTCTTTGAATGTAAAATCATTTCTAAATTTTCCATTATTTTTAGAGAGGGATGTATTCTATACATTTCTGTAAAAATTGTATTATCTGTATCTTTTACAAATACTTATTGATTATAGAGCATACATGAAAATCATTCAGAATTGTTCATAATTTTAATTTCTTTTATATGAACTTGAGTGACTGCAATGATTTTAATGCCTTTTCACAAGAACTTTGAGAGTAAATTATCACATGCATTGTATGCAAAACCTATCTAAGCCCCTGGCCATACAGCACAGATGGGTTATTTTCTTAATATTTTTTATACATAACGTATTTATATACCAATAATATCATTGAAAACATAAATATATATTTAAACCAGCTATAAACCTTATAACCATGTCATTAAATCTGTATAGAATTTATAAAATTAAATTTAATGATTGTGATGGTATTTATACAGAAAAGCAAATAGATCCTTTAAAACTACATTTCTTGAACATTACAGAAATTAAAAAATAAATTAGATCTTTCTAATATGGCATAATAAGTAAACAATAAACATTATAATTCTTATATTAACACAAATTTATAAATTTTTTTTGTCTAAAGCTATTTCACTGGTTTGATGCAGCTCTCCAAGATTCTCTATCTAGTGCCAGTAGTTTCATATCTGTTTACCACTCCCTAAATTCTACATCTGTAACAATTTGTTTTAACATATTCTAAATCAGAGAGTAAAAAAGATTTGGAAGAAACATTGAATGTCATGGATGAAGTCCTATGCAAGAAATACCACATAAAAATAAACAAGAAAAAAATAAAAGTAATGAAATATAGTAGAAATAATGTAGATGGACCACTGAATATAAAAGTAGGAAGAGAAAAGATTATAGAGGTAGAATAATTTTGTTATTTGGGAAGTAGAATTACTAAAAATGGACTATGTAGGAGCAATTTAGCATAAGCAAAATGAGCTTTTAGTCAGAAATATAATTTGCTCACATCAAAAATTTATTTAAACAACCGGAAAACATTTTTGAACGTATATGTTTGAAGTGTAGCTTGAAAGTGAAACTTGGACGATCGAAGTACCTGAGAAAAAAGATTAGATTAGTGAAATTTCTGAGACAAATTTCTTTGCTTCGCAAATAAGGAAGACAGATTCTCAGATGAAACCTACATTCACAGTAGTCAAGCGATACCAAATTTGTGGGTACATAAAACAAACCTTCATCCCTGAAAATACCAGTATCCAAGGATTCGCTATTAACAATTGCTCATGCCAACTGTAATAGAGGCTTCATTAACAATGCTTTACTTACATATATGAGTCAAATAAGAAAGGAGATTATCACAAATCAATGGATTCCAAAAATTACACCAAATGGTTACAGGAGATGTGTATTCCCAACTTGTCACATTGGTCAGCTCTTTCTACTTCTCATTACAGTTCCAGTTACGTGTATTTTTATATCATGAAGTGCCTAGCCTGATCTAAATTAGTGTACCATCAATCAGTGAGCACATGAAGTCCCTCTGTGTCGCCATATATTTGTTTTAATTTATTTACAAGATGCAAGGCTCGTGACACCTAAGTCTTGGCATTCCCTATGATCTGCAGTCACTCTCCAAAGTACAGTTCTAAGGAACAAGTGTACCATGAGCTAGTTTCAGGAAGTACAAATATTTTTATACTCCACTTAATTGATTGGTACTTAATGTATAATTTAAATAAAACTTTACCTTTACAGCCCACTGTGCTTTCATTGACACTCATTTTTTTACTTAGATAAACAAAACTCTCTCATTTTTTTATTTAGGTACAAAACGACATTTTTTACTTTTCCTGAGTGAGATAATGTCCTTGCGATCAGTCCAGTTGGAGGAGGCCTTGCGTGTAGATTTTTTTTATAGAAAATCTGTTGAAATCTTTTCTTAGGCAAAAAAATCTTTGTAAAATGGGCAGTAATCTACCCAGTCGGTGGAAAAATAGTTATCTATCTTGAGTTCATCATTCATACTTTAATTAATTAATATTCCTACAAAAGCTTTGAATTCAGGGAGTAACATGTCTTTTCATGTCCACCACACAAATTTTTTCCTTAAAGGAGTGTGTTTTTGAATTTTTTTCTTTAGCATATCTATTAATTTCTTTAATTATTTCTGACAATAGTTCATCTGTGGAAAAGCGCTGAAAATAATCTATGAATGTTGTGCGATTTTAAACGGCTGAAGGTTTATATCCATTTAAATTTTTAAAAATCAATATCATTTATTGACCATTCTTGCCAACCACTTTCATCTGCGTCACCTTCCATGCTACTTCTTTGTTCATACTTAACTCAGTAACTTGATTCCTCTTCTAAATCTGCACCATTATTATTTTCCTCCTAGCCAACTGCTTCGATAACATTTTCAAAACGTTCTCCCATATTGGAATCTGTATTAATATTGTGATTTGATCACATTCAACATCATTTTCATCCACTTAATTAATAATTATCTAATATCATCTGATCCTAAATTGTCACAATCACCCATTACAACAAATTAAAAAATAATAAAACACTAAATAAACAAGTAAACATTGTTGTATTACATACACTTTTTGCATATTGCAGTACTTTAGATAGTAAATAAGCAGAATGCAAATATGAACTAAAGAGATTGATAAAAGACTGATAAAGGTTTTAAAACCAACTAAGTGGATGGTTCAGCAGGACGTTAACAATGGGTGGGGAAACTAAAGTCTCTATTTAGTTCAAGAGTTGGCTGATATGATCAGCCAACTCAGCACAATCCAGAAAAAATTAAGATGACTAAAATAAAAAAAAACATAAACATCTCATTTGGTCAGTCCTGGTGACCATCAAAGCGTTCATCATCCGGAGGTCCTGGGTTCGAATACCGGTCTGGCATGGCATTTTTCACACATGCTACAGTTCATTCATCTCATCCTTTGAAGATATACCTTAATGGTGGTTCTGAAGGTTCAAAGCGTTCAAATGATTTTAACATGCCCAGTACTGTTAGCCATCCGAACCAGGAGAATCATACCTAAAAAATTTCTCTGTCAACTGGGAATAGTTGACAGAGAAATGGTGATGGCTAATACTACCAGTCATCAGGCATCAGAAGACATTTTATAAAGAGCACAATTGAGTGCAAAGGGTTAAACACTGTCAAAACAGTGAGTTTTACATTGATCTACACAGAGTTAAACATTTCATCTCTGACTAGTTCTGTTATTTTGGGCCGAGAAAAACTCCTTTAATATTTACTTAACTTATTTATTTCTGTTTTATGAACAAGAATTCTTGATTCTCCTTCTTCATAACTTTTTCAACTAATTTTTTTTCAATCCTAGCTTGATATGAAGGGTAATAAAAATATTTTTCCTGGTTTAACTAGAATCATAATGTATATATTTTTTTTTACACCAGGAGTTAAGTTTTCATGTTTCTTCCACTATTTATACTACAAAATACTGATCTCAAGCTTGTTATTTGTGAAAAGCTCTGCCTTTCACAAATAACATATATTGTGTACCCTAATAAAGAAGCTATTGCTTTTAAATTCTCACACACGTTCCAACTATGTTTTATATAATTCACTTCTTCAATAACAGTGTTTATAACATCATTCATTTCTTTCATGTTAATTCCATAACAGATTGATATAGAAGGATATTTATTATTATTGTAAAGCAGATGTGCTTTAAGCTATATGTGGAGGAATCAAAGATAAGGAGCCAATGAACTTTGCTGTAATTATAATGAACATGAACTTGCTCTAATTTTAACATAATCACTTGTTTGAGTCACTGGATTGTAATTCAAAGTTTGAATCATGATTGTCTTTTTCCATAATGTCTGCTTCTTCATCATTATTTTCATGAAGTAAGTCTAACAATGAAGAGGGTAGTATTTAGATTGTTAAATACCTGCAAAAAAGCTTACTACTTTTTTTAAATTTTTTTTTCTATTGTATTTGTATTTCTTTTTTCAATATACATTACACATATCTTGCTGATGACATAAGTACAGCCATATTTAAAAAGACTTCTATTCCAGTTCATGCTTAACAGAGAAGTGAGATAAGAAGAGGTTATCCTGGCACCAACTTAATTCATGTAATTATAGACACAGTCTATAATCACAGACTGTGTCTATACATTCTTAACAGTTTTAAAACTAATTGGTTTTTAGGTGGTATTTTAATTCTATTCTCTTCAATGATTGGTTTTATAATGAATAGCAGTATTCAAATAGCATCTCCCTAAAAGTGACATAAACATTAACGTAAAGCATTAAATTAATGGTTTTCTTTGTGTTACAATTTGTTACATACATTGAATTTACTCATTAGACATTGTATTTGTATTTTTTTTGCTAAAACTTTTGTAATTAAAAAAATTTATTTACTTAAAAGTTATGAGTTTTTATTATGAGATCATATTTCCATAGAATTGGAAGGTGTATAAAATATTATATTCCACACTACTTGAAAGGTAGTCTCTTGTGACCAAAAGCTTACTGCTAAAACATAATTTATTACTGATTAAATAAGTAAATATTTTATTATTCAATCTGCTACTCGGCTTTTAAGTTAATGGATTTATGCACTAGAACTAAAACTACAACTGCATGCAGTTGTTTTGCAGACATTCACTACAAATTTTACCTCATCTTTACTAAGTCAATTATCATTCTGCTGCCTGATTGAGTTACTGTCCATTATTCTCATGATTTACCTTTCATGCGCATGATAATGAGCATGCACTCTAAACCCAAGAATACATTCTCAAAATATAAATTTTTTCTTCATACAATAATATAAATTCTAAAAGTTACACAAAATGCTGCCCCATTAGTGTAGTCTTATTAGTTGAAACAGAAAATATTACTATCAAACCATGTATGTAAAAGATAATTTTGTACTAGAATTTATACTCATAAGTGTAGCCAAGTCAGTGAGAAGACAGATCTAATTTAAAAATTGTGTTTTTTCTCTCTTGTAAAATAATGAGTCTGTAGCATAAAATAGTTTACTTCTGGCTAACAGAAATAATTCCAGTCTCTAGCAAATAACTCTTTCAAAGAGTATATATTTCAGTAGTAAAATAATACAATGATAATTACATGGATTTAATAATCTAGAACCTTTATTTTTTTTAGAAATGTGAACAACAGTGGTTTGTTTAAAAAGTCAGGAAAACATTCAACAAGCATTGAGAAATTTGTTAAATGAGAATGGATAGACATGAATTACTCACAACTTTAAGAATTTTCAAGATAATGCACTCCAATGAAATGGAACATTTTGGGTGAGAATATTTTAATGAAGTTATTTAGTTCATAATTATTGGAATAACACAAACTTATTTAGAAATACAAATGATATAATTATCATGATTTAAACTATTTAAATAGTTATTGGAGCCTGAATCCAAGTTTAAGAAAGCTCATTAAACTTTTTACAGATTAGATAATTTAGGTCGCTTTCAAGTTGTAGAATTGGACCTAGTTTTTATTGAGCTTTTTACAAATATTTTACAAAGCACTAGTTGTACTACAAGAATAACATTCTTAGAGAAATCAATAAGGGAAGAACACCAATAATGAAATGCGTTTCATACTTTGGATATTGGCTCTTATAAAGAAAATAAAATTTAATAACTTTGAAAAACATGATGGAAGTTCCAAATTATGTAGTTCATTGGTTTAGACAATTATTGCAGAGGTATAAGTGAATAGAGGATCATTGAATCTTCAATGAAGATAGTATTTTGTAGATTTTTTAAGCAATTCTGAAATATCATATCAGGAATGAAAAAATAAGAACAAGTGAAAACTGACAGTTCATCTTGATGTTGGGAAATTGATGATCAGAGACTAGAGTTGCGAAAACTGCGCTGATATGCTTATAAAATGAGTCCTACTTAACTAAGATGTATGTATTTACTAAAATAAACGAAAGGTGTTGCCAGTTAATTTTATACTTAGATACTGAAATGCTTAATTGTCGACTTTATATAAAATGCGTTGGGCCAAGATATATATTAATAATTTACTTAGTTATTACTTTGTTGATTGAGCAAAGTAACACGTTTGCATGATAGAATATACGATTTCATCATTACTAGCTCGTGACCTCGAATTAATATAGCATTAATCATTTAATTTTTATTATAAAGGATTTTGCCGGCTGGCGGTCGAAAGTTCTGCCTATCGGGTGAGTGCGATTAATTAAATGTTATAAAATGACATCTATATTAATGTCAGTTCCAATAAAATATTAACTGTACAATCAATTTTGTCGGCACTTTGAATTTACATAAATAAAATTAAACATTTTAGGTACCTGCCAAACCCTGATATATTTTTCAGGCATATTTTAAGCACATAACTTACATTCATCCAAATTACGTGTTACTGCTTGTTACTTTTTTATTACATAGACATCACTGAATATCTATGAGTTTACTAGATTAATTTTTATAATGATAATATTAGTTTAAAAAGGTGTGAATATGGTGAAATTTAAGATTTGTTAGGTATATTTATCTGTATCTGTAACATCGGTTTTTTTTTATTAATATTTCAGTTAAAGTTAATTCAATGAGCAATTATTTTCATAGCGAAATATAATTCCACAGAGTAACACCTGAGCAACACTGACTTCCTCCTTGTATCTTTGATGAACCGCCATGTTGTTATAGTGTTGTGTGGAGTGACTGTGTTGTACGTGGTGTAGGTGGGAACTGTGTAATTTGTTTGAAGAAATTTGTCTACTTGAATGCTAGTTTAAACTAAGAATAATTATCTAGTGGAATGAATTTATACTAATAGTTGCTTTAAGCTTATAAAGACGTGTAGGAGAAAACTTGTACATCTTGTTCTCGCATAGCGTGGGTACCGTGTAAAACGTAATTGATGAAAATGAGTTCTTATTTGCAAGTTGCTGAAGATGAAGGCGAGGAACCCATAGAACTGCCGTCGGAGGATGATGGTACTTTATTACTTTCAACGCTTTCTGCTCAATTTCCTGGTACGTGTGGTTTGAAGTATAGAAATCCAGAGTCGCGTACTATGCGTGGTGTGAGACTAGTAGATGGCCGATTGCATCCTCCTGATGATGGTTGGGGAAATAATGTTTTTTACTGCGTTTTTCCCAAAGGTGAGCAATTGATTATCACTACAGCCGAATTGAGTATATTTTATTGTATTACCTAATTTTTTACTAACTGTAATAAGTTTTCTTTCGTGTTAAGTAGTAATCACAAATGTAGATTTTAAGCTAAGCTGATACAGTGAAACATTGATTTTAAAAGTATGATTTAACTGTTTAAACAATTGAATAAGTCATTAAAAACAACTGAGGAAAAAGATTATAGTATTATGATAGTTAAGATAATTTTAAAGTATCTGGAATTTGTAAATTGGATTAATGACAAATGATTAGTTTGGTAGTTTTAATAAATTCTTCCAAAATATGTCCCTACGAATTTACATTCTGTTCAGACTTTTTGATATAGTTTTTTGAAATAATTGTGGTACTGAGATTGTTTTATTATCTATTTTGTGTTTGCCATTTTGTGCTCTAATATAGTTAACTTCTGAAATTATCTTTTTTTGTATTGGTATTGGAACATCAATTTCAAATTGAACTGTTTTACATTCGTTTTATTCAGCTATAGTATTATTTATCAAATTGTTTTGTTCATATCAGTTTTCAACACAGCCTAAATGATTTCATTGAATTATCGACAAAATAGAGCAATTGGTCTGAGGTTATTCAGGTTTAGATAATTGTATTTATATTCTGATCTTGCGATTTTTTCTTATATATTTTTATATTATTATTATAATGTCATTTAGTTTTAGATTGTATTTTTATGAAGAAATGGATAATTTTTATAAATCATTAAAATAGATTTGGATTTATTGCTATTTATTGTATCATAGATATGTTTATAATTAAAATAAATTATATAATGCATTGTCAGCATATGTGAACTTAAAATGCATAAGTCATCTAATTCAATAAATTTATTACATCTCAAAGCATCAATCCTCCTAGTTAAAACTATTGTCATCATTGGTTGCTCGACTGTTTTGTTCTACTGGTTTAACAAAGTTATTATCGAATTGCATCATAATGAAGCTCCATGTTGAGAAATACTTAACTTTAATTGTTCCTTTTTTTCTCCTTAGTGTTTCGTTTTTTAATATATGTATTTTTCCTGCTACAGGATGATTTTTTCCTCCTTTCATTTTTACTTTTTCTCCTTCTGACATTTATTTAAACCAGTAGCAGTTATGCTCTTTCCAGGCTTAACTTTCGTAGCCCACCGGGCTGGTCTATTGGTTAACGTGACATCTCAAATCAGCTGATTTTGAAATCAAGAGTTCTAGGGTTCAAATCCTAGTAAAACTAGTTATTTTTATATGGATTTGAATACTAGATTGTGGATATTTGTGTTCGTTGGTGGTTGGGTTTCAATTAACCACACTTTTCAGGAGTAGTTGACCTCTCTCTCTCTCTTTATCTGTTTAGCCTCTGGAACTACCGTAAGGTATTACTTCAGAGGATAATGTGAATGAAGTGTAGTCTTGTACAATCTCAGGTCAACCACTCCTGAGAAGTGTGAAGTGTGTTCAACTTCTCTCTTTATCTGTTTAGCCTTCGGAACTACTGTAAGGTACTACTTCAGAGGATGAATGAGGATGATGTGAATGAAGTGAAGTCTTGTACAATCTCAGATTGACCACTCCGAGAAGTGTGGTTAATTGAAACCCAACCACCAAAGAACACCTGTATCCACGATCTAGTATTCAAATCCGGATAATAAATTTTATCTTTACTAGGACTTGAACCTTAGAACTCTCGACTTCGAAATCAGCTGATTTGTGATGTTGCGTTAACCACT
>JAAAKQ030288102.1:0-10349 GCA_010016005.3 Zanna intricata | reverse complement strand
AAGAATTCGATGGTTTAAAATATCAACATATTTAATGGAATTCATCATCCCGTCAATTGGAACTAGGGCACCTGGTCTCGGGGTGATTATTGATAGAAGTCCGAGCTTCTCACAGCACGTATTACAGGTGTGTACGAGGGCTTAATCGATGTTTGGACCGCTGGGACGCTTGATGTCTTTATTGGGTGCACCGAAGCCTCCAGGCGTAGAACGAGTACGACGTCGGTAGTATCGACAATATTGTACACTGCCCCTGTTTGGGGCAGAACTGTATCCATCAAACTAAACCTCGGTAGACTAACAAGCATCCACAGGAAGACGCTATTGCGAGTTTTGTCAGCTTACCGTACCGCGAGTTACGAGGCCTTATGTTTGTTGGGCGGAGTGGCCCCAATCGACTTATTAATCAGAGAGCGCACTCTTCGATTCACGGGATTGAGTCAAAATGATGCCAAGGAGATCATCCGCGCAGAGTGGAGTGACAGATGGCGCGTGGGCGCTAGCGCAGGATGGATTAAACGACTTATAGGTGATCTGAAGGAGTGATTGGTTCAGACAACATGGGAAGTTGGTTATTTTATTACCCAAATGTTGTCAGAGCACGGCTGCAATAATCATTACTTGCACCGTTTTAGGCGACATGAATCCCCACAATGTATTTATTGTGCTGCTGATGAGACTCCGAACACTTCTTTCTTCGGTGCCCTAGATGGATTGGCAAGAGATGGATGCTTGGCGTCGAGGACGTTACGCCGGAAGAATTGGTCCCATATATGCTGGAGTCCTCCCGAAACTGGGCAAGGATTCAGTGTTACATAAGGCTTGTGATTCAGCATAAGGAGAAGGAAGACAGGCGATCACAATATTAGGCCGCTGTCATCGGAGGTTGGAGAGAGTGACACAACAGGTCGGAGGGGAGGAACAGCCTTCTGCTGAGCCGCCGTTCGTCCCTACATGCGAGAATGGGCGACGGCGTTGACGCACAAGGACTCCCAAACCTTTGACTGGAGCGTAACTACACATACTCGGAGGAGACGGGGGGGGAGGGACACCCTCCTGCTGAGTCGTCGCGCGTCCCTACTTGTGGGGACGGGTGGCGATGATGATGCACGGGGACTCCTGAACCTCCAGCGTGAACACACACTTACAGACACATCTATACTGACACACAAAATAAACGCAGAAAAGAAAGGAAGAAGTCAAGATCCAGTCCATGGTGATGAAAACGACTAATACAAAATCCACTCCTGGGCCCATAGGGGCAAAAGTATGGGTTGGTGCGCCTCTCCTGCACAGTTAAATAAAGTCAATTTAAATAAATAAAGTAGAACCTTTCTCTTTTCTGGTTGTCCACGCTCCAGAATCCCACTAGTGCGAGTTTGCTCCTCTCCTGGATTGTGCCGTACTTCATTGGAGGTCCGACCCAGGGAAGGGGGAAAAAATGTTAGGCGCGTATTGCGTAAACGATTGCAATTGAAGCCATACGAACTAATCGTGGTTCTACACATTAGAAGATGTCAAAGTTGCTTTGCTGCAATTTTGTGCGGAAAGGATGATTAAAATTGCAGACAATGTAATTTTAAGTAATGAGTCAATGTTTCTCATCAGTGCCATTGTGAGCACCCATAACTGCCAAATATTGAATAGCAAAAACCCTCATGAAACTTTGAAGCACATTTGTGACAGCCCTAAGGTCAGACCTTACGATCTGTTCTTCTTCCAGGAGGCAACTGCAAATGGTATCGTTTATCTGTACTTACTTCAAAATTTTGTAATTCCTCAAATAGACGATGATGACCAACATGGGCGCCATTATTATCGGCAAAACGAGCCATCACCTCACTACCACCTAGAAGTCTGAGGTTTTCTTGATACTCGAATCCCAAGTCTGTGAATCTCTCTTTATCTATTTAGCCTCCGGAACTAACGTAATGTATTACTAGAAGATGAATGAAGATGATGTGTATGAATGGGAATGAAGTGCAGTCTTGTACAATATCAGATCGACCACTCCTTTGAAGTGTGGTTAATTGACACCCAACCACCAAAGAACACCTTATATTCAAATCCGTATAATAATATCTACCTTTACTAGGATTTGAACCTTAGAATTCTCGACTTCGAAATCAGCTGGTTTGCGATGTCACGTTAACCACTAGACCAGCCCGGTGGACTAAGTCGGTGGATCGGTCCTGAATTTCAAGTTGCATGGTCACCTTGCATATTTGAACCCATTAATATGGGTTCAAATATATATATATATTATATTATTACACATATAAAATATATACATATATATATTATTATTTTATATATATATTATATATATTTTTTCTTTTGATGCTTCATTAAAGTTTGGGTTTATTTATAACCTTTGCCTGCTGATCTTGTTGAGATAAGACTTCAAATTAACATCACAGTTACAGAGGTAACATTCGACTTGCTGGCTACAGTCTGGAATTAAATCAATATAAATGTGTGTATATATATATACATATATGTATGTATGTATGTATACTAAAAGATGTACTGTTGTAAATCTTTATCTCTTTGTCACTAACATTAAATTAATGAATAATTTTTTTTCTATTTGAGTTATTAAAACAATTCTTTTAGCAAAATCAAGCAGTTATCTTAAAATAGAATTTTAAAATTCATTGGTTTCTATTTAATATGTTCAGTTATATTAGAAGATTTTTTGTTGTTTTTTTTTTTTTTTTTTTTTTTTTTTTTTTTAAGTAGTTGTGTAGTTGTGATTCTGAAAATTTTCTTCCTAAACAATCTGCTAGCATTTACTAGTAATAATGGAATAGAATCACAACATTAAATTAATATATATATTCATTTGTATAGTTGATTTAAAAACGATATCTTAGTCTTAAAAATCAGACGACAAACAACAGATTAATTACAAAAAATAGGCTGATATGGCGGCCATCTTTTTTTTTTCTTATTGCAACTTATTTAATAACTAAATCAAATTTTCTGATTAAAATTGCTAAAAATTCAATATTATGGATTAAGTTATCAAGTGAGTCAATCAGAATGAAAAAAATATGATGGCCGCCATATCGGTTAAGACCTTATTTTGCAAGAACTCAGTTGTTTGTCGTCGGATTTTTACGACTAAGGTGTCGTTTTATTAAAAAAAAAGAAATAGCTAGTTGTGGGGCTGGCCAACAGAAGTGAAAACTTAAAGTAATGAATACCTATCATTGGTTAATTATATTTGATTTTATTGCTGATTCTAATGTATATGATTATTCATTTAAAAGGACTTAATAGAATACTTAAGAAATCTATTTATAATATAGTGTAATGGTTAACTAAATAATTTGATAAAAAAATTACATTCTTTTTTATATTCTGTATGCATATAATATTTTTGAATTTGAATTCATTTTTTTTAACTCCCGAGTTGCTTATAATATGAGTATATATTATATTTATAAATTTTTACCACGAATGGGTATTTTTTTAACTCATAACACATTTTCTTACGTATTAAGTAGATATATTTATTTATTTTGAATTACGCGGGCAATAATATAAATTGTTTGAATGTTGAGAAAAATTGAGAAAGAAATAAAAATTGAGATGAATAGAAAGAAAGAGAGCTTTAACTGAAGAAGAGAATACCATCTCTACAGTATTATGTACTATATATTCAAGCGTATATGTACATGTGACTTAATTTTATAATTATACGCATGCCGCTATTACGTTTATATATAATATACATCTTGTGTATTCATAATTCATATACTTTATGTTTATGATTTAAATAATAAATAAAAATTTTATATGTTACACACACACGCGCGCGCGCGCGCGCGCGCGCGTGTGTGAGTGGTAGTGTCTCGGCTTTTCATCTGGAGGACCCGGGTTCGAATCCCGGTCAGGCATGGCATTTTTCACACACCCTACAATTCATTCATCTCATCCCTCTTAAGATATACTTAATTGTGGTTCCGGAGGTTTAAAAAAAATAAAAATAAATTTAAAAAAATAGATTGGTATGTGTGGTGTGAGGGTACATAAAATTTTGTTTTAATTAATATTTTTATTGTACTTAACAATTTTTTTATTTATTCTTCATAGATATTTCTCTCTCTCTCTCTCTCTCTCTATATATATATATATATATATGTGTGTAGAGAGAGAGAAAGAGAGAGAGTGAGAGGGAGGTGGGGGGGGAGCGAGAGAGAGAGAAGTGTATTGGGAATTACCGATGGATCATCGATGTTTTCTCTTCCTCCTATCTACATTTATTTTACATATATGTATTAATTCTTGCTCTGTCTTTCTCTCCTATATATATGCTTAGTGTCTCGTGACGATTTTTGATTACGAGTCAGCTATGTTTTTCTCCATTCAAAAGTCTATGACAAAAGTGTCCGGCACAACGCGCCAAAAAAAGGTTTTACTTCAAATATGCACTATACAAATTTAAGATATTTAATATCTTACATATTAAGATATTGAATATGCACTGAAATATTTAAGATTGAAAAATTGAAACGGCCGCCACTTTGAAATTCGTCAATGAAGAGCATCGTTATTTTTTTCCTATTAAAAAATATTAGTTGAAAATAAATTGCAAAATTTTATTGCGTTATCTCCAACAGTTCTTGAAAAATAATAGTGTTCTTAAAAAACACGAAATGGCAGACTGATAGAAAAATATGTCATTTCAGACCTATATTCACTGGATATTTTTTTTTAGTATGTTAAGTAGAATCACTTCCTAGATTTTTCCTTTCCTTTTAATGGCTCTGTATTCAAATCTTTTTTTTTTTTTTAGTTGTTTTTGTTCCTTTTTTCACTTATCAATTATATAACTTAACAATTCTATTGGCCTATAAAAGAAAATTAGGGAAATTTTATGAAAGTTAAAAAATAATTATTGCTCTTTTTAAAATGTTAAAAATAATTGATAACTATTAAAGAAGTCATAAATTAATGAAAGCGCTACTTTAGAAATTTTTTTTATTTTCTAATTTTATGTCCGTATTTGAAAAAAAAACTAACTTCAAAAAAAAAAAAAAAAGAATATTTCTATTAGATGTTATCGGTTATTTATTACTTTACATAATTTTTACAATTTTTTAAATTATTTTCATGATCATTTTTTACAATATTTCATAAGAATATCTGAAAAAGATTTCAATGTGTAACTTAGGAATCAATTTTTATTTTAATTCTTTATATAAAATTAAACAATTTTATTTTATAAATTACATTTATGTAGATGAATACATAGATTCTTTTATTATTGTTGGATAAATAATGGAAAGACAAAATCTTTTTAGTATTTAGAAGTAGGAACTTTTCTAGAACTTCTGCGCACAGTAAAAAGTTTTTTTCTAAATATAATTATTATCTTGTTACTTTACCTTGCCGATTGACATGCTACCATATTAATGTAACATAATACTTAAATCTACTTCGTTTCGTGATATTTTTCTATTTAAATTACAATTAAGGTTATAAAATTTTATTTTATAATCTCTAGAATAAATATATGTATTATTTTTCAACACAATCATTTAACTTTTCGAAGTTAACTAAAGTAATAAATGGTTTAACCTTGTTATAAATGAATCATAATAAAAACAGTGTTTTTTAATTTAAAAACTCATGAGAACTAATTTTAATAATGTTTTAGTTTAAAATATTATTTTAAATAACTAAATAGCAATGCTATTAGTATTTAAATTACTTTTTTTAAACAAATAACCGTTTACTTATTAAATTTTATGTTTTTGTTTCTGGGAAAAAAGCTTCTTACTTTTATTTTGAATACTTATTCAAAAACTTAATTTACAATAAATAAATATTCTCTCTTTTGTATAAAATAATATTACCAACAATTTTTAATAAAAATATCGAAGCGCTTTCCGAATCACTTCTCTATCATTAGAGAATATTTTAAGTTATTAATTGAATACAATATAATATAAAATATTATACAAATACAATATATTGGATATATACAAATATTTTATGTATAATTATAGCTAAATTGAATTAAAATTGTTACGTGCGTAATAGTTCACTGTCAATGTCAATTAATTGTAAGTTAAACTTTAATAAAAATATAAGGTCATATCGTGTAAGATATTTACGACACATGAAATTTAACGGAACGTAACGCAAAGGTGGCGGGAGTTTACAATTCCTCCCTATAATTTGCAGAGCCTGGGCTGATGCCTCTTGCTGCTGTGTCTTTCTAGTATTGGGAGGGTCATTGTTTTTAATTGGCGGTTTTAGATTACTGTTTTAGTTTTTGGACGGATTCGTTATTGTGTTTCGTTCCTTTACAAGTTTGGAGAAATACTGGAGCTGAATTCGAGAGGCCGGGCCTACAAAGCCTGCTGCTCCCGGCGTAATTCCTCTTCAGTCCGTCCACTGAAGTCCTTTCAAACACTGTTACACAGCACAAATAGCTGTACTCGTGGAAAACTGAAACACAGCGCACAGCGCACATGGTGTTGGCGTTTGCATTATTGGCTATCAGGACTCGTAGCATGACTATATGTCTAAGTTACCTAAGGTGGTTCATCCAGTATAGAATGCGGTCTTTTCCGAATACGCTGTACTGTCGGGTCACCATCTCAGATGTCCCTGAGATGGCTGTACTCGGACACAGCCGCTCTCGCGAACACTGCGCGCGCCCACCTCCGATACGGATTTTAGCCCCGCATCGTGACATATGGTGGCGTTTCTGACAAACCATGGCGCTCCGAAGATCATCCGAAGCGCTATAGTTTTGCACTGTTTCCAGTTTTTTCTGGTTGCTGGAGCTCAATAGTGCTCCCCACGCCGGGTAGGCATATATTAGGATCGGTAGGACATATAGCCCGTATATCATTAATCTAGTCGCCAGAGGGTAGGGACTGGCGCGGTTAAGTACCGGGTATAACGAAGCCCTGGCGGATTTGGCTTTGGCGGTCACGTATTTTACGTGTTCCGCCATTGTAAGCCGTTTGTCCAGGATGACTCCCAGATATTTAACTTTGGCCTCGTAGGGGATTTTCTCCCCAGCGATTTCCAAACATCTGGCCGGAGCGCGTAGTCTCGTACATGTGAACATCATGGCCACGGATTTTTCACCGTTTACCTTGATCCTCCACATGTTTAACCACGATTTCACTAAATCCAGTTGTCGCTGGAGCCGTTCGAGCGCGTAGGCCGCATTTCTAGTTTCGTAGAAATACGCCGTATCATCCGAGTACAACGCTGTCTTTACGGCAGCTGATAGCGGCATGTCGTTGGTATACGCCGTGTATAAAAACGGCGAAAGAACTGCCCTCTGGGGAACTCCAGCCGTTATCACCCTGGTAGAGGAAACAGATCCGCCCACGCGGACAACGAATCGCCATCCAAGGAGATAAGACCGCAGTAATTTCACGCAGCGGCGGCGGTTGCGGTGTGCGCAAGCATATACAGAAGGCCGTCGTGCCAGATTTGTCGAAGGCCTTACTGACATCAAGAAAAACGGCCGAGGTCACCGCTTTTCTTTTCAGGCCTCCGGCAAGATTGTCTGTCAGCCGGATCAGCTTCAGGGTTGTAGAGTGGCCCTCTCTGAACCCGAACTGCTCCGGTCGTATCTCGTGCCCCAAGTATATCGCCTCAGCCTTTCGAGGAAAACTCTCTCGAACAACTTCGACAAAACCGGTAGCGACGAGTTCGGCCTGTAATTATGTGGAAACAAGTAGCTTTTTGCTGGTTTCTGTATTCAAATTACTTTTATTTTTTTCCACGAGTCTGGAAAATGACCTATCTGTAATATAGGCACTCCTGGCGATCCGCCCTTCGTGGTTTCGCTAGTGAAGCATTCCGTCAGGAAGGAGGAGATTGCCTACACACATATTCGTACTCCATGCATACCACAAATATAACCTAATTATTTATAATTATTATTAAAATACAGCTAGAGACATACAATTGAAATATACTAACAAATCAACAAGATAAAATACATACATCAATCAAATACAATGAAGAAAACATCATTCAGAATTACAGCACGCCACTACTGCACCCTTGCACCAAGACCACAAACATGACCCTTACATGTAGCAAACATTTAAACAGTAAAAGAAACCCACTGCATACATGAAAGAAAACATTATAACAAATCAACCAACATCTAACGAATCAGTATGCGTAACCAAGCCCGATACTCAACAGCAACACTTGCTAGTACCCTAGAGCATAAACATTACACCTTACTTGAGGATGGTGGTTATTAAGTAAATCTTTTTAACACTTTCTAATAAAATAGATTTGAAAATATAATTACTAAATTTTTAAACAGATTATTTTGTTTTACGTTCATATTGTAATTTGATGATCTACTTAATGAAAACCATATAATAATTTATTTTCCCGGTATTTCCATAATAAAACATTTCGTTAAGAAATGAGAGCTACATTAACAATTTTATAAATTCAGATTTATGTGTTACATTTTTCTGTTTTTAATAGATCTTCCGGAGAAGGAAAACGGGAGCCTACAGGAAGAGGAGAAAGAAGAGGGACAGAAGAAGCTGCACCTGAGTATAAAATCACTGGAATTGCCGGAGACAGCAAATCATCCTTCTCGAGAAATTATACGTCGATTTCCGCTGAGGATTCCAAGTTCAAGGAAAATACCAAAAAGAACAGTCTCTCACCCGTTACCGTCGTTTGCCCTAGGCTGCAGAAAAATAAGTCTTTCCCCGAGACGCAATCTAGAACCACCGATAAATTTAGAACCCAATTAAGAACATAATAATTAAATCCTATGTTAATCGAATAATATATTTAAATGAGATGTAAAATTATATTAAAACAAGAATTATTCACTGAAATTAAAATCATTTTTCACTTTATCACGATTTAGTGTGTAAATTAAAATAAATCAATTAATTTAGGACAATAATTTTTAATATAAATGAATACCGCTCTGAATAATAATTTAATATTCATTTTTATAAAATTGATTGAATAAAATTTACGAAATTAAGTTCTGTTCAGTGAAATTAAGGTGAAATTTTCTCATCAAAGATATATTTGTTATATATTTTATAAATTTTAATTAAGCTAATTTATAAGTAGTTTTAAAAATTCAGTATTACTAAAATTGAGTACAATAATAAATAATGAATTTATATTACATATTATTACGTAATAGATAAAGTTTATTCACCTAGTAAAACCTACTTCCTTTCACAGGATTTTCTTACCGATTCTTTGTTACCTATCTTACTGTATGCTATCTTACTGTATAATGTTAAGAGAGAATGTTTTAATTAGCGTATTAAAACTTTGCTACGATTACAATTTCATCTCGATTGTCTTGTCAAAAGTTGATGTAAAAAAATTAATTACTAGCCGTATGAAATAAAAATGACTACCAAATGTATAAATAAACAGATATTCAAATCGTGTAGTTATATTTTCTTATAATTTACGAGTAGATAATATTGGATTATTGCCATCCATAAATTTTATTAAATGCGGTTATTTATAAAATTATTTCAGTTGCTAAACAATAAAATATTTTAAGATACATAGCAATTAAAAAATCTGTTTTTTTTTTTGTGTTTTTCGTGGGCAAAAAACGTCTTCACGTTATCATCGCCCGGAATAAAATTATTGACATCCAATAAAGTAAAAAAGATCTGAGTAGCAGAAAGGCTCCTGGGATAGACATGATACCAGTAGAATTATTGCGCAATGCAGGTGAAGAAGCAATAGATAGATTATACAAACTAGTGTGTAACATTTATGAAAAAGGAGAGGTTCCGTCAGACTTCAAAAGAGTGTTATTGTCATGATTCCAAAGAAAGCAGGAGCAAATAAATGTGAAGCATACAGAACAATTAGCTTAACTATTCATGTGTCAAAAATCTTAACCAGGATTCTGTACAGACGAATTGAGAGTAGAGTGGAAGAAGTGCTAGGAGAAGACCAATTTCGTTTCAGGAAAAGTATAGGAACAAGAGAAGCATTTTTAGCACTCGGATTAATAGCTGAAGGAAGATTAAAGAAAAACAAACCGACATACATGGCATTTATAGATTTAGAAAAGGTATTTGATATCGTAGACTGGAATAAAATGTTTAGCATTTCAAAAAATTTAGGGTTCAAGAATAGAGATAGAAGAATAATTGCTAATATTTGCAGGAACTAAACTGCAACAGTTATAATCGAAGAACATACAAAAGAAGCGGTAATAAAAAAGGGAGTCCGACAAGGATATTCCCTATTCCCGTTACTTTGTAATCTTTACATAGAACTAGCAGTTAATGAAGTTAAAGAACAATTTAGCACCGGAGTAACAGTGCAAGGTGAAAAGA
>JAAAKQ030288091.1:0-10349 GCA_010016005.3 Zanna intricata | reverse complement strand
CTGCAAAATGCTAGCCTCCTCGTCTTTCAGCTAGAGATAACGCTACATATGAAGTTCCGTTTTTTTTTTTCAACAAGCAATTTCAAAAAGATTGATCCTTGTTTTAAAATTTCTTTCTTCTACAATTTCTGCTTCAACTTTTGTTTTTTAATCAAGAAGTGGAATGCGTCCAGTTTTTAATAAATGGTTCCGGTATCTTAACCAAAAATGAAATCGTATATTATGTATTTTCTGTGTATTAATATATTATCATCAATATATTTAACCATTATCAGAACTAGAAATAAAACAAATAAATTATGATCCTGTTTTTTTCTTTTTTTTATAAATTATATTTTGAATAATTACGTTAAGCAAAGTAATATTGTGTATTGACTACTTTAACTGTTACTCATGTATAGCTTTATAGTCTTTTATTTTTCAAATTATTATTACATAATACTTGAGTATTAACTGTAATTAATATCCTTTTTCTTTTTTTCAGTAATCTAACGTAAAAATCAATTATAATTTTAGAAAGCTTATTTATTATGACAGTTTAGTCATAATAGTCATTTTCACACGATACAAAATTACCATTTCATGTCATCCTCCGAATCAATACCTAACGGTGGTCGCGGAGCCTAAAAAAGAAATCGAAGTTTTCATTGAATTTGTAAGTAAACCTTCAACTCTTCTGATACTACAATAAGTATTATTTTAAATACAACGAAACTACTGGAATCATATTATTTAATTTTTATTATTTTTAAAATGCCTCAGCACAATTGGTTTCATTTTAGATATTTACATGAATTTTCATCTTTTTAGGTATTACAGTTTCAAACTACATAATGTAAAAATGTGCAACTGTAACAAATTTTGGAAGATTTACTGCCAACAGAATAAACAACAATTCTACAGATCTTCGTACTTTTTTGAAAAAAAAATTAAGGAAAAAATTTCACTTCAGTTTTACTCTGTTAATTTTATTTTTCTTTCAGACATGAATCTTAAGAGTGGCTGTATTTTGAATGTTCCACAACGAGATAAAAACATATCATTGGTTGTTTTGTCCCATTCGGGGATTTAATTAAAATCGGTATTTTCCTTTTGCCTGCAGCAATATAAAACAAGTAAAGATCAATAGTAAAAACATAATACTTCTTGTTTGGGGGCAGTCGAGTAATAATGGAAATGCACATATAATATTGTTTAACTCGTGTAAAATAATTAATTAATTACGAATAAGTCTCTAAACATCTGAAAGCACGATTCAAGGATATTTTTTGTAAAATTTAAAACTTCATATCGTTATTATTAAAAGTTATACGAACTCGTAGTTCGTATAACTTTTCGTATAATTTTTCCGATGTATGAAAAACTGAATTAAATAAAACTTATGAATAAAAATCACAACGTCATAATAAATAAAATATCTTTACAATAAATAAAATCTTTTTATTATATTCAGGTTGCTCCAAAAAATAAAAATCACAACTGAATAGATCAGGTGACCGTGGAGGCCATAGATCTTTTAAGTTTGTCCTGTCAAATGTAAAAACTAGAGTGCAGTGCTTACAAGGTAGCGTGTGCTGTCGCACCGTCATGGTGGTAATAAGCGAAACGTCATTCGTCTAGCGTCTGTTGCCCCAATATGGGATGGAAGATATCACAGTATAACGCGCTGAGTTCACTGTCCCTTTGAAGAAAGTAGGTCCAATGATTCTCGTCCCCGACTCAGTGCACCACACACCAATCTTTACGTCAAGCTGCAATAGATCGAATATTTTTCGTGGGTTTTCGACATCATGACTCCATAGGGGAAAACATTTGCCATGTAACGGTTACAGTCCACCACGCCACCCCAACCGTTCCGGACCCTGATGGGCTTTACCGAATGTCATAATGGCATAATCAGTATACCCCTAATGCGACGAATGCTACATGGGAAATTTCTATTGGTGCACAGCTATCTAAAGATTTCCTAAAAACAAACAAAACGCATCTCATCAAGGCTTAACAAGACTGATATGACAATACCCCAAGGAACTGAACTACCTACCCAACATGGTATAGGTTGAGTTCCACACGCAAAAATAAACTATTCTAAAACAAAACATGTAGAACAAAACATAAAATAAAAACGAAAAAATATTACAAAACATAAAACATGGAAATACTATGACAAAATAATAACAGGGCAAACCCAGGCAAAACCCTAGATCTCTTCCGCAATCCTCTAGTTTGCCAAACAAACAAGAAAACTTTCCACGATTGTCTATTCAGCCCGGTTTCTCCTATTTACAACGAGATCCAAGGTCATCTCGATGACATCGAGCCAACAAATAATCTCGGTGCACTTTAATTCATAATATCTAGTGCATCCATACACCACGTGGAGGGCGTCGTTCAGCTGCCCACATTGCGACGGAAACATACCAGAATCCACCAGACCAAATCTCTGCAGTCTGTCTCTGAAAGCACCATGCCCAGAAAGAAGTTGTGTCACATACCTGTTCGGATTTACCCAAAAGGTGCTCTACAAACCAATAAAATCTGTAAAGAGATCGTGCATACAGCGTCCATTCTCCGCCTTTTCCCCTCTGGCTTGCCATAAAGCATTGTCATGATGTTCAATTTCCCGAACTTTAATCTGAAGTAAATTCTTCATACATCTTAGCAAGATACGCAGGTTCCTCTCAGACGCAATCAGATATAACGGTTTCTTGTCTGTAACCACTAAGATCGCCTCCTGTGCAGTAGTGCGGTAACTTCCGTTACTATAAAAAGTACAAGGCGTTGAGCGGGCCCTTAGTAAAATATATACCCATATCTTTTGAATTTTAACCTAACCGCCCAAACGGTCGCATAGCATGTAACATAATTGCCTCGGTACAGCGCTCATATAGCATATTTGCCTCGCAGACGCCTCTATACCATATACTCAGGGTCTTAAAATTAATACCCCAATCAGGACTGACCATACAACGAATACCAAAAAAGGCAATGCAGGCCTTCTCTGCGATACTGAAAATGCTTCTTAAGTTGCAGTTTCTCATCAAGAAACACTCCTAGATACTTCCGAACATCAAAATACTTAATACGCTGGCCTGACATCGAAACACTGGCGCTGTGTCCTTTGTCACCACAATGCGCACAAGTGTCCGCTGTGTGGTCAGAACCCCTTGTTCTGTGATCAAACCGAGAACACTTGAAGCATCGCTGTACACCAGTATATTCCCTTACACTGCAAGTTCAAAAATCTAAAACTAATCTGCCCTAAACAACGGAACTCTTGAAGAGTGGCTTGGCTCACTCCAAAAACCCAATGGTACTGCTTCGCCTAGCGCCTACCCGTCTTGAATAACAGTCAGAATTCTGAATTAAAAGGTTCATTAAAAGTTCATCTGTTTTGCTCTAGTAAAAGAGTCAAAACCTCTTCCTCAGGCAGAAGCTATGCCCAGTACCATACAATTTATCATGGTCATGTTTAATTCTTGTAAAGCTGTGATCTTGTGTGGTTTCAGGTTCACGTCCTTTAGGATTTATTGGCTTGTTCGCTGGCGAACATCTTCCTTCTGGATCCTGAAGTTTTTCACAGCTGGGCATTAATGTTTCTTATCAAATACAAATCTAGTTCTCTCAAATTTCTTGAGCCTTAGCCTATAATAAATATGGAGATTATTTTATGAAGTTGATATATTTTTTGTTAATCGTTTTTTGCTCTTCTTGTGCCTTTTGATATTTATAGCACTTGCTTAAAAAAATAAAATAAAATAATATAAATCATTGAAAAAAAAAAAGAAAGTTTTTTGAGAGTTAATTTATTACAAAAACAAAAATAATAATAATAATTCGCTGCTTAGATATATGATTGCAATCATTACTTACATTCTCACAGGAATTTTTCTGTCGTTCATGTTGAATTTATTATTCTGCATTCTACCATGTGTTTTACAATATCAATATCGGGGTTTTAAAGTTATGTAATATTTATCAAATTTTATTTACAATGATAAATTATACATGAAATAAAGTAGAAACTCAAATAATTTTTTTTTGTATTATTGTTCGATGTAAGCATAATTCGTCACACAACACATATCCAGTGGATAGGAAAGTTCATCCCATAGTTTATTCAGTAAGTCTTGAATAAATGATCCGACAACTACTTCAATCCTGTGTCTCAAGTCGGGTAGTGATGGTAACGATGGCATATATACTTGAATCTTTATTAATCCTAGAAGAAAAAATCTCACGGAGTCCCTGCAAACAAGCCCTGTCATTTGGATCCCGGCATACAATACAGCGATCAGGGAGAATTTCATTCAATCAGTCACGTACAACGTTATATCAGAGAGAAAGGTTACTACTATCTTTCTGCCTAAAGTTTGGTGGTTCATATAGCAGTTGAGGAAAGATTTCCTAGGACTACGCACAAAATATTCTTACACGTTAAACACTGTCTTTGGACACATTCGGTCGTCCCTGTACTCTTCCCTTTAAAAATACGGCCAGTGGTTCCAGATTGTTTCTACCACCCTCAAATATTATTGTCACTCAGGGGATTACAACGGAACGCACGTTTAACGGTATTCACACTTTGAAAACTGCAAAACAAAGTACACTCTCTCTTGGCAGTCGCCATCTTTGCTATTAGTACTTTTACGCAAAAGATACAGAAAACATTTTGTGAGCTTGCACACAGCTAAAACTGAGTTACTCTTTCATTTCATGTGTAAATAAAAACAATCTACGTGAAAGTTAAATATTACATAGCTTTTAAACCCTGATATTCATTTGAAACACTGTTTTGTTGCGTTCTCTGATCTAAGTTTAATTCCAGAAAATGTTAGAATTGATAGTAATCGCATTTTAATATCCGAGTTACTGGCCACTTTGTGCCTATATTAATAATTATAGCCACATTTGTAGTGGGTGGTTAAAAACAAAACACACTCTTATTGAGCTTACGCAATTAAAATTTTAAGGACGATTAAATTTGACCCAAAATTTCAAAAATTACTTTGTTTGTGTTCATATTATAAACATAGCAAAAGAAATAAATTTCAATCGAAAATAAAATAAGAAATAAGGGTAAAGACTTAATAAAACATAGTTATTTATAGTACAGAGTACAAAATGAAAATGAACAAAGTCCTCTTTGGGTTTATTAGTAATTTATATGTTACCCTTCAACAGGAATATTCCTTTATTATTTAATCTTTAAGACTTCCTACTTACATTTTCCCCTTCTATTCTTTGAAAAGAAACTGTAATTTTTCCGTTTGCTTTAAATGTCATACAGAAGTATTGCAATTGATTCCAACTATTGTCAGTATTCAACTAATTGTCATAATCAAACATTATTATTATTTTTTATGAGATGTAAGCCTAAAAATATTACATTTTGAAAATAATTTAATTTTATATTTTTTATATAACATATTTGACATCCTGAAGCAACTTCATTTTAACGAGAAATATTCTATGTAATTCTGTTACAGTTTTTCCTGATATGAAAACAGAATTTATTTTACCTGTCATCAGTTAGTTATTATTTTATATAAGGAAAAAATCAGATGTGAACATCATATGATTTCCTTGTACGCCAATTAAATTACATGTTTTTTATTCATTTATATTTTTCTTACATATTTGTTTAAATTTTTTTTTTTATTATTGAATTATTATTTATTGTAAACATTTTTTTTTAATTAGAGGTTACTAATTATTAATAAATCAACATATTTAAATAAAAACAAAAAAAAAAACATTAAAAAAGAAAATTATGCTGAATTCGAACCGATATACTTTCCACTTGTAAGATAAAAATATTTCATTAATTAAAATTTGTTACGCTATTACTCTGGAATGAAAATAAGTTCTACTTACGATATATCTTTGAAAATCTCTCAATGAAGGTTTTTTACTGCAGTTAAGAAAAATCCAAAATTGAAATATTTTAGATTTTGAGCTTATTTGAACACTCTTCGTGCAGTCGATTGCAATCAAAAGGAGAAGCGCAAAACTAGATATTACCACAGTCTCTGAAAACCGAAACTTTTCGAATTTCAGTTGTTCTTCGTACATGGAAGTAAAAAGGTTTATCTAAATATTTATATCAATGCATGTCTAAATTAGGCGAAAATGAGTTAAATAAAATGCTCGTATAAAAAAACGGTTTAGATATTAATTTAAAATTATTTAAGAAAAGAAACATTAATATTAATTGAACATCTTCACTTCTTTGTTTTCAATTAATTATCTATTATTATAGTTTTTTCATTTGTACATATTTCTATGCCGATAAACATGTTCAAAATTTAAAAGTATTTGGATTAAGCCGTACATTAATTAGTGTTATTTTACAAAACTCTTCCTTTATCATGATATTTAAATGAAAAAAATTGACATTTAAAAATGAGATTTAAATGAAAAGATTGATAATTCCAATCTGGAATACATTTTTCTTTATACTTGATATAAAAAATTGCAATCTGTTTTATTATAGAGTACGTGTGCGTGTGAATTATTACTATTTTTAAGGATTTTTTTTTTAATTTTCCTAAAGTGTATGGTAAAATCTGTTCAATTAGTGAACAACAACCAACTCACATTGCCCAATGAGGTAAGGATGAGACATGTAAATGAGTTGTCTTTAAAGACTCGCGCGAGTTGTGTGATTAATTGAACCCCAATGACCATAGTACCCCGGTATCTACTGTCTAGTATTAAAATAATTATGTAACGCATAAAAACACTAACGTTTACTAGGATTTGAACCTGAAAAACTTTGATTTTAAATAATCAGCTATTAAACAATTAATTTGCAACAAGTTAACTACTAGCCTAGTGGCTAAAAAAATTCGAAGGTTTTTTTTAAATTCCACGTAATTAATACTCTCATATTTTTAAATTTTGTAATTTTATACTAAAGTAAATCTTTTACTTTATTGACTAAAGTAAGTATTTTATTTACAAAGTATTTACTCTATAAGTTTATAAAGGCAATATAAAAGCGTATTATAATAATATATTACTCTATTATTATACTATCCTTTCGCCTATCACCTTGGAGGGATAGCTTCGTCCTGTCTTTTATGTAAAGATATTCTGCTTTCGAATCCCTTTAAGATTTGACATATTTTTATACTAAAAAATAAATAAATTTTCATTTAATCATAGAATAAAGAATTAACTGAAATCAAACATTAGCCTGCTTGTACTGCACGAATAAATAAATAAAAATAAAAAATTTAGATTTTTTCTAAATAGAATCTCAGGTTGTTAAACTTCAGATTGATATTATGTGCATAAATATAAATATTTTAAAATAAATAATATAATATTTGTTATTATTATTAAACGTTATCAAATATCATCATTCGTATTGTATACAAGCGTTAAATAAACATAATATTACGTACATTACATTTACATACATAATATTTTCATACATTACATTTTCGTTTTATATACATGATATTTTGTTACGTTTGAGTATATCAGTGAAGTTAAAAGTTACGTTGTCCGTTGAAATTAATTTATGTATGAAGAAGCATTACACTTTAAAAATTATAATTACAGCAAAACATGTCGTACAGAGTACAATATCAAAAAGTATTGACTTTCTTATTATTAATTAATTAAAATAAGATATATTTATATTCAATTAATATGTTAAAATTTTAAGTAAAGCAAAAATCATAAGAGACTAAAAAAATTAAAATTTAACTGTTATCAACAAAAAAAAAAAAATTAATTAAATTTTTTTTTGCCACCCATTAATTTTCCTTTGTTAAATAAATTATCAACTTTTTCCACTTTTAATATGTTTATATTTTAGGCTTTACTGCTAATATTAACTTTAAAAAATAAGTAAAAATATTTAAAATGTTACGCTGTGTGAAGGTTCATCGCTAGGTATTTATATTTATACATTAAACTAATTATCTATGTATGACCTATATTTAATTAGGATGAAATTACTAACCAAATTAGTATTCACAGAAATAAAAATAATATTAATTAAATTAGAGGAAACGAAACCATAATCAGTCAATAGGAAATTGATGTTAAGTGTTATTTTCTGCCAATCCCAGCCTTAATACTCTAACATCGTAGTTTACACGTTTCGGAGAACCTCCATTTTCAAAACTACTCTGAAACACGTCAACTACGAAGTAACAATGCTAGGAAGGGAAGAAAATAATACTCAAATCAATTACGTTAATCCTAGCTGAAATGTTTTATATTTCTGCTAGGAAATACTTTATCTTTAAACATCTAATAGTGTAAATACTTTATTAGATTTTGTGAAAACATCTAATAAATACTTTTCAAATCAGAAAATTAAGCGATTAATCATCTAAATTAATCATATTAATGATTACAGTTGATTATTAAACGGACTGACTTAGTCCGTTAACTAATGTAGTTTGCTTACAGTTGTTGAGTGTCAGTGACGTCATATCAATCAAGTAGTTATACCACTGCGCTTGACCCTTTCCCAGGGATATTCTGCACACACGATTGAATTATTATTTTGTAAATATTACTAAGATGTGGCTTTACAGTTGAAAAATTGTAACACTTGTCCACAGTTTATAAATTAGTACTTTTGTAATAAAAATGTTTTTTTGTTGTAAAATAAAATTACAATCGGTTTCTCGTTTCGAAACCATAAGTATGTTAAAATACCGTGTTAGAGAGTACCCTCCAATGCTGCCAACCGCCTCTACGAAAATAAACAGTAAAAAAGTATAATGACAGAAGCGTCTATATAAATAAATATATTGGATAGTAACAATTAAGCTTCAATAAATACTCATTATGTAAAAAGTATTATTATCACCGGGTTCTATAAATTGTCAATTCTATAGAAAATATACGTCTAAGATATTCAGTTTGTATGAGATATGTATTATCAAATAGATTTTAAACATAGGTAGACGATTGAATTAAAACTACGTTAAACACTAATAAACAAACAGTAATAGTTTTTAATAACAAAAGAAATAAGTTAAAATAATATTAAATAAAAATAATCAAAAAATAGTAATTAGTAAAAAAAAAAAAAACATGAAAAAAGTGTCAACGTTTTTAAAAAAATCGAATAAAAATTATTAAAAGTGGATTAAATATCCGAAATTATTTCGTAATTGAAATTACCGTGGAAAAGATAAATTTTCCAGCCAGCTTCTTATCTGTGTTTTTTCAAAAATTATGAATATAATTTTCAGCTTCAAAAATTAGCTTAAAAATTAATTGAATAATTAATTTTCTAAAATTTATAAAACTTTAAAGAATTTTTTAAACAATCTAAGATATTATTAGTTTACTTAGGGGCACGCCCAAAATTAATAAATTAACTTAATTCCAATAATATTATCTTTATAAAAAAAATTGTATTTTCTAAACTTAAACTTCGTAATATTTGACATATTGGTGGTAGCTTTAATGATTTTTTATTTTAATTTATTGATTGGTAAATTCATTTATTTGATATAAAATCATACAGATTGAAAAAAATTTATTTCACTGTTTCCCTCTATAACCAAATAATATTAATATTAAGTTATTATTAAATAATGATTCTAATTTCTGTTTCAACTTAATGAAAAAACCTTTAGGAAAAGTTCCCCAATAATATATTACATATAAAATTTTTTGGAGAGTTTTTTGAAAGATTTTATTAAAAATTTTCTCAATTAAAAATCATACTAGAACTTATCTGTCTTTCTTATAACCCATTTGTCTTTCATTCGGCTTATAATTCATTAAGTTTATAAGCATTCAGTATACATTTAACTTTATTTTATTTCTCTTTTTTATTAAAACGTTGCATTATAACAGGTATATATCCCTCACATGTTATTTTCAAAAATTAATTATAAATATTTTAAAGCGTGTTGATAAGATACTTTTGAAGTAAATTGTCCTTCGATCACTCTAATGTTTCATTGGAATTTTTTTATATGATACAAGACAAATAATAAGAGTAAGAATTCCATAACTCATAAGTAACAAAAGATTTTGTTACTGACCTAAAGCACGGTAAAAAATTACTTTCAAAAAAAAATTCGCATTGTGGGAGTGGGGATGAAAATAAAATTTCTTTAGTTTTGAAGTTTGAAGAATATAAGACCCCTTTCATCTGTGGTTTCCTTACATATATATTTATGTATAAAATTTTTTGTCTTGAAAATCTCCAAAACTATTAAATAAATTTCATTAAAATTTAGATGTGCTGTAGCAATATATCTGAGGTTCATATTCTAGTAAAGGTTTTTATACAGATTTGAATACTAGATCGTGAGTACCGGTGTTCTTTGGTGGTTGGGTTTCAATTAACCACACTTCTC
>JAAAKQ030288080.1:0-10350 GCA_010016005.3 Zanna intricata | reverse complement strand
CACCGGCAATGCATTCGGCACGACAGGTTAGCCCACCGGTTCGGATCTTTTCTTCTGCCTGCCTCAAACCCCGGGAGCAGAGCCAACAAAGTTAACCGAAGACCCCACCCCAGAGGCCGGGACTCTGTCTTTATGCCTTTTCCTCTAATGTGGCTCTCTCACATAGTAGACCACATCGGGACAGATCTTTTGAGATTCTAGATCCAGTAAAAGGTGTACCCTTCCGCACGAGGATCAAGCTCACTGGCAAATAGAGGAAAGCCCCTCTATTCGCGTGGGAGTCCACGTGCCTCATCACTAACGCCCTCCAATGTAAGCACCGGCGAACGACAGCTCCGCAGAAGGCTGTCCCTCATCCCCTTATCGCACCATGCTCTCGAACTTTTTGTTGAAAAACAAATGTGATATAGTTTGCCACTGTCCGGAATCCTTCCGCCCCAGATAGCATTCGTCCAACGATATTGTCTACCGTCAAAGAACCGGTGACCCTCTCACAGTCTCGGCGGGCGACTTCCCACGTCCGACAGGGGAACACGATGTGTTCCCCTGTTGGACGTGGGAAGTCAGAACTGTCGGATGTGTGTCTAGTTCACCGCAATATAGGCAGGTGGGATCCTCCGCCCTCATTCTGGCATGCAAGTAGGCTCGAAACATGCCGTGGCTAATTAGAAACTGGGTCAACCAGTATGTCCCCAGAGGGTCAACCACACCTCCCCAGAAGTGTGGCTGACCCTTGGATCGACCTCTCGGATCAGCTGGTGGGTCCAACGGCCCATCGAGGAGTGGTCCCAACGGTTCTGCCACTCAATGAACAACCGTCTGTACGTCATGCGCTTGTCCAGCCCCTGAATGATTCCGATCTAATACCTCAACAGTTGTTGCATCAGTAGAATGCCCGTTATAACCAGAGCTGCCTCCATCGATACCGAAGAATACGCTGAAATGACCCTCAATGCTAGCCGACGCTGAACGCCTTCCAACAACCACCGATTCCGTTCAACCTCCAACGCCTTTGACCATGCAGCAACACCGTACAACATCGTAGAATTGGCAACGTGGCTATACAATTTTCGCTTAGAAGCCCGCGGCCCAGAAACTTTCCCGAGAAGCCTACCGAGTGCTGTAATTACCACACTTGCTTTGTTTGCCATCTCCCGAACATGAACTGAAAATAGACAGACGTCTATCTAACCAAACTCCCAGGTATTTGGCAGCGTCTACTTGGGATATCGGCCTGTCTCGTATGCGAATATATAGAGAAGGCAAGGGACATCTTCCGGCCATACAGATAAATGATGTTTTGTCCACAGCGATGGATAAACCCTGATTTGCCAACCAGGTTTGCACCTTCCGAATCGCCTCGTTAGCCTTTATCGTAACCCCCTCTACGTCCGGCGCCGAGATTACAAAAGCCAGATAATTTGCAAATGCAATCGGTGCAACTCCCACTGGGTGCTTCAAACGATGTGCGCCGTCGTACACTAAGTTCCAAAGGGTGGGACTGATGAAAAGTCCCTGCGGGACACCGCATGTAACCCTGAACATTAAATGACTATCTGTGCCTTCTATCCTCTAGATAACGCTGGATAAGCCTTCTCATTTTTCTACTGATTCTCTTTCTCCGCAGAGCTTTAAACACCGCTCCCCATTTCACTGAGTTGAAGGCATTTTTATGTCTAGTAATACAACCACTGGGATGTGTCTGGTACGCCAAGTCCCCTTTGCTGCCTCAGTGACTAGATGAGACACCCGGTGTACTGCGTCGCGGGCCGACCGTCCCTTCTGGAAGCCAAATTGGTAGTTGGCAAAACCTTCGTTAAGAGTCGGTCTCGTTCCTCAGCCTGCTATCAATCAATTTCTCAAGCAATTTACATAGATAATTTGTGATATGTCACAACCGGATTATATGTGTATTACCGGCCTATATGTGTATAGAGTAATCGGTAGGCCTCCCTAGCTTACGTAAAAGAACCAACCGGGAGGATTCTTTCCACCCCGTGGGAATGTGATCATTCAAAAGTAAGCTGTTAAGCAGTCCGAGTATCTCCACAGGAGCCTTCTGCAACGCAATGCGAACCCGTCGCATTGGGAATCCCGTCCGAGCCTGGACTGGTATGGGGTTTCAACTTACTGCCAGCCAACATCAGTTCCTCCATGTTGAACAATTTTTGAGCGTAGAGAGCGATTTCCTCTCGTTCCGGATCGTCTTCCCTCGGAAACAACCTGTTCACAGCTGTTGTGGCTTGATGATCCGTCAAAACTGGAGCCTGCATTCCAAATTTGCCAGTGACGATCCGAAATCCTTTGCCCCAGGGATCCCCGTCTAGATTATCACAAAGCTTCCTCCAACACCTGGTTTTCGCTGTTCTAAATGCGGCTTTGTATGCAGTCCTAAGTGCAAGGAAGTCACGTCGAGCTTGAATCCGTGCATCCAGCGAATCTCTCCTTGACAACCGCTGATAACGTCGCCTGGCCGCCCAAGAGTCCCGTTGGAGACTGGCAATATCCGCATTCCACCAGTAAGCATGTCTGTGGGAGTTACATCGAACAAACACTCCAGCTGATTCACGAGACAAGGTCTTCGGGTGTCAAGGAATCGGTGAGACGTCCCTGTATCTGTCCCACGAACCGTATACACCCTCTTTTAGAAACAACCCTCCTTTCTATCTGCTGGACGCCCGCTGAGGAAGAAGATGAAAACTCAATAAAAGATGGCCCGACAGTGAATCTTCCTCGAGTACAGACCTGGTGGGAAGCGTTTCATTCTCTCCTCCGAGATGAATGTGAAGTCAGTAGCGGACATCGAAGCTCCTCGCATAAAGTCGCCGACTGCTCATTGAGACACATAGCCCCATCGCTATCGTCCGATCACGTGAGTGGATGCCGCGAAGGTCAGTGGTCTGACCTGCAAAGGCCACTGCTTTGGCATTAAAGTCCCTTGCAACTACAAGAATCTCATTCCGATGCCGTTGAAGTTCTGCAAACAGATCATCCAAAAACTGCAGATATTCATCGATGTTAAAATTGGGCGAGCAATAACACGAGAAAATTGTCATTACATTTGCCGACATTTGCCCACACGAAACCTCTCCCGTACCCAGTGTCTAAGATCGGCTACCCAGCCTTAATAAATCCTATCGCAGCATCTGAGTGACTATCTATTTCCCATACCGGGCTTGCGATAACTGGTGCATGCGGTTCTGATAGAAGTATTATATCCGTTGAGTTTCGAAGGGCTACCTTCCAACAGACGTCCAGAGAGCGCCTGCTCCTTCCTGTATTCAGTTGTAAGAACTTCTTCGGGGTGTCGCGTAGTCGTCAAGCTTGTGGCCCTCCTCACCATATATTGCACACTTCTGTGGACTCGAACACTGCGCCCTATGGTGACCTTCTTGGCCGCAGTTAAAACACATCTTGATTAGGTCAGGGCCCTTACAATCCGACGACATATGCCCTAGACTCCAACACCTATAGCATCTGTTCTCGGGGTCTCGAACTCGAGCTCTACAGTGGACCCATCCGATGCGCACCCTCTTCGTTATCAGTCGCCAAAAGCTGTTATCACGGTGGTATTTTGGATTTTTTCAAAAGCTGGTCTCAGAGAGGAAATGCGAAAATCGGATTCCTGTCCAACCACTTTGCCTGACCGCCTCTGCAACCTCTCTCTACCTCGCAACTCGCCTCTACTTCAGTCACATCCTCTTCGATATCGTGGATGTGGACAACAGCTCGGCGATTATCTTTCGATTGTAGATTAAGTTTCAGATCAATAGTTCTTTCCTTAATCGTCGTCTTCAACGCTGCCGCCTTTTCCGCTTCTCGTACTCTGATACGGAGTTCCCCACTGGCCCCCTGCCTGACTGATAGGATGTCTCCTACTTCTTGATCCGCCACGGAATGTTTAACTGATCGGAGCAAATCAGCGTACGAACGGCCTTCAGCCCTCACCACCACCGTTCCTTTTTCGATCTCTGCTGGAGTAGAGCGTCGCGGAGGAGGGGGAGCATTGACTGTTTACTAGTGTCGGGCCGCTGGTCTACTACTCGGACAGTATCACTTGTCCGACTAAAGAGATAGAGTAGTAAACGCTCTATACGCTCTATCCCTCGCTTGATCTTATCCTGAGGAAGGAAAAACTCCGGAAACGTAACTTCTCATGGCATACCTCGAAAGGCTTGTAAAACCAGCTCGAACTGACGCTTCTTCACCTTCGTCTGAATTGTAAAACACTGTAAAACTCTTACTCGACAAGTCCGTTTCAGTCCGTCCTACAAACCTGGAGCAGTCCTCTATCAGGTCTCTAGCTGTCACATCGAAATAAATACCTTGCCTGAGTATTAATCACGGCTAGAACCAGATACTGACACTTTTCCTCTTCCCTGACCAAGTCCTCTGAAGTGCGTTTCAGCTTTGCCAAGACCTCTGCCGGCCAGTTTCTACTCGAGACTGAAACCAACTCGTCATCCGACAGGTGCTTTGACAATATGATGGTAAGATCAACTTCCCCAGGGGATGTCTGTGTGGCCGCGTCAACCAGCTTTTTAATTTCTCCCTCAGTCAGGTCTCCTTTCAGCAGATCAGACCAGGTGACCTCGCCTAATTGGTCTACCAAGGCAGTTATCCAGTCAAACGTGACCTTTATTTCTCGTTTTGGATTCGGGCATTTTCTTACAAACTCATTTAGGTTGTCTATTTCCATAAACAACTCCCGAAGGGAAGACAGAATAGTCACTCTTTTCAATGGCGAGCGTCTCTTGTTGCGGGGGAGCCACACCCGATTTATCCGCCTTCCTAGTTGACATTGTCCCACTGTCTGTCTCATAGTCCATAGAGTCTTTATTGATCGTCCGCTGTTTCCTCTTGGGTCCCGACAGTGGAGGCGAGTTCGAGGTCTGCCGCTTGTTAGTCCGTCTAGCTTTGTCAGTGAAGTCGGTCTCCATTTCGACCTCACTTGGGGCGGGGGTCACCCTCGATATCTCATCCTCTGAAGAATAAACCATGTCCGGTAAGCGTCGTGAGCTCGAATGATTTTCTGCACCCATCTTCTACGTCTCAATCTATCTCCGCTCTTTACATCGTACATGTCTGTCATAGGTCTCTCTCCTGTCGAAAGTGACGAATCACCTGCCAGAAAAGAAGGAGAATTCCTGTTGCACAACTCTGATTCAAAGCCTGCTATCGAAGGAGGGTACATACGATCATATTCCTCTTCCCTTCTGCTTCCTCTCGAGGAGTGGCGAGAACTGACCCTTCTTATCTCTTTACCTTGTCTAGAAGTTTGTACAGTGTCTCGGGAGACCGTCCGGACAACCTTCTCTGAATGTTTACTGGACCCCTCTTTGGAGGCTAAAGGGGGCTCCTCGGGCATATATAAATGAAACAGTAAAAACAAAAAATCCAAAGAATAAGCCGTTCTTTGGTGGTTGGGTTTAATTAACCACACTTCTCAGAGTTGGTCGATCTGAGATTGTACAAGACTGCACATCATTCACATTCATACATATCATCCTCTTTCATCCTCTGAATTAATACCTTACGATAGTTCCGAGGCTAAAAAGAAATAGACATTAGATTGCTTTTTGTATTTAATATAAAAATATTATCTTTTCAGGTGGTAATTTAGAAATTAAATCCTATTTAATTTTTGTAGTGCATAAATTATTTTCTTCTTTTCGAGTCAAATACTCGTATGCAGCCGGTTTCTCCATGTTATTTTTACAGATCGATTCCAATTAACTTGAATATTTTTTTTCGATATGTGCTATGTTATCGTACGTACCGCAGAATAAAATAGTATTACAACTATTAATCTAAATTTTCACTTTTTTATTATTTATAAGTAACTTAATGGAAAAAGTAATTTAAAATGAAAGTAAATTACTTTTTACTTTTTTTGTATTACAATACAAAAAAAAAATATATGAATACTAGTATAATATTATTCATACTATATTACTTATAAATGAAAAATAATATAAAAACAAAATATAAATAGCAAAAATATAAATATAATTAGCAAAAAAAATATATAAAAATTTTAGATTAATAATTAAAATACAAATATTAGGTTAATTTGGTACTTGTTTTTGCAAAATATTAAATTCGATAACAATAATTATCAAAAGATTAATTTTTCTTTCATCCTAACTGCAGAAAGCTGTTGTTTATTACATAAAACTGATATTGAATGATATTTTTTACCGAATTTTCGAAGAAAAGTACAGTATTACCTTTGATAACACATGGTAAGAGTGAGTGGTGACGATGAATTTTGTTTACGTTTTGAGGTATGAGGAATAAGAGAATATAATTTACTTAAAATCGAATTTCCTTATAAATGAAATTACGTGGAAATTATATTATTATTATTACTGTAAATAACAACTATAATTAATTTTTTGTTAATTATTACTATAAATTACATTATTATTATTTTCTTTGAAATTTAGTTTCGTTGTAGTAGGGTATTTGAAGTTGTGCATGTAAAATTTGTTAAAGATCGGTTAAATCGTTCTTGAGTTACGCTCAATTTAATGTCAAATTGTGTTGCCTGTGTAAGGCAATCTAATATAAGGTAATTAGATTACGAGAAACACTCGTAAAAAAAAGAAAGTTTAAATTTAAGCTAGACATTACCTTTTGTTTATTCTTCTTTGTGAAGCACCCACGCAGCATCTGGGGCATAGCTTCAGGCATTTCATCAGCCGCTGCGCAGTGCGGTGGCAGCAGAGTAAACCTACCACCCGCTATCTTGAATCCTTGTAGGATCCCCCATCAGAGTTTTCTTTGCTTCACCGAGATATTCCGACACCCCGTTTCTGACGTGCCAAAGAGTCCCTCCACAAATAGAGCTAAGGTTACATATCCCCCGCAGGGATATCCCTTTGTATCATAGTGCATATGCCACTTCTTTGCATATGCCTGTACAGGGTGGTGAAATAAAAAATATATAATATATATAAAATCACTTAATAACACGGTTTCATCTACAGAAAAATTATTATACAAAAGAAGTCATCAATCATTTCGTATTCTAGGGATGTTACTCATTGATCCCAAGACATGAAGAATACCATAGTTCTCTTCCATCATCAGTGCAGAATACTAATACAATAAAATATAACAATAAAACACCGGTTGTCCATCAGTGTTGTTTGTGTGATGCTTAAAAATTAAACATTTTCAAAACGAAATGCGGAAATCATTTATCCTAACAAACATAAACAGAAATATTATATGATGCATGAAAAACATATTCTTTGTGATAAAAGCTCAAGTTGTTATTAATCCCACCCAATAGTTTTCTAGGTGTGGAAGGTATATCCAATATCTATTATCCGTAATCTGGCATAAAACAAATGAAAAAATAACAGCAACTAAATCTAACATGAAATACTTAAATTTAGAAGACACGAAGAAAAATACAATAAAAAATAAAAGATTCAGCAAAATTAAAAGCTAAGATAAATCAAGGTAGAATCCAGATCTGGAAGACCTACTATTCCGGGAGCTGTGTCACCGTCGTCGCATCCAGGTGGATATGGGAGTGCCATTCTTGATGTCGTTCAATTAGCTCTCCACTGCGTGTATTCCTTGTCTTTTCTTCGGAGATGATGGTGACGAGACCCGTTATTCTCGTCCACACTTTCTTCCTTCGCAACACATACGGGACATCTTCCAGTCTCAGTCATCCAACACCAGATCTTGTCTTCAGTTCGTTCCACCTGGAACACTCGAAGAATGTGTGCTCCGGGGTGTCTACAAACACACAATATATATACAGTTCGGGAATTCCCTCCGTTTGAATTTATAGAGGTAGTTCACGAACGATCCGTGGCCGGTAAAAGCTGTGCACAGGTAATGATCGACTTCTCTGTGTTTCCTCCCCAGCCATATTCCTAAATCAGTGATTAGGCACCTGGTCCAAGCACGATTACGGGAATCATTCCAGGATTCCTGCCATACCTGCACGAGGAGTGCCGATGAGTCTAAGCCAAACATAACCTACGTTTGCTTCGCTCGCTAGCCTCGTCCAATTAACGTTAAATATATAAATTATATATGTAATTCTCTGACACTGGAGACGATTAATGAAATTCACCACATTCAGCATGCACTGATAGTGAAAGGTGAATAAAAATATTTTTGTAAAGAAATTGAACAAAATGCAAACCATCTGACCATTTATTTGTACCGTTATCGTTCATCCATGCAGTTAACCTATTCTGTATATTCTGATTCATCCTTTCAGTTTATGAAATACTGAAAATTTGATTAACTTCTTTTTTATAAATGCGGTGAATTTGATTAACATATAGAGAACAGCATGTATAATTTGTATATTTAACGATAATTAGGCGAGGTCAGTGAGCGAAGCTAGCGTAGGTTATGATAAGCTTAAATTTAAATTTCCTTTCTTTTTTTACAACTGTTTCTCGTAATCTACCTAGAGATTGGTATTAGATGAATTTTTTTTAACTTCTAGTTATCGTTTCGACCCACACCAGACCTTACTTATCTGTATTTGTCGATATACCGGCAAAGGTCCGAACAAGCTAATATTTAGGTCTTTCACTGGTGTATCGTCATTTGCCAGATATCGGTCTTTCACGAAAACATATATTTCATATGCGGTTAACCAGTAAAATAGTGAGCTTAAAATTTTTTTTATTGTAGTGCTTTTTTGAAGTGTAACTATTTTTTGTAGATCAAAAGATTTTTTTTAAATTTATTAATTGTTTTTGAAAAGAGTTTAAATTAGAATGAATTTTTCAGAAGGAAACAAAATAAAATAAAAAAGTCGGTATTCTTGCGCTGTTCTGCGAATGATTTTTTTTATTTTTAACTGTAACTAATTAGAATAACTGCTGAAAAGGTATTTAATTACAGTGCTTTATTAAAAAAAGTAAGTGTTTTTTAAAAAGATATTTGAGATATTTTTTATATTAATATAATCCATGAATTTTATTCAAAAGTTTAGAAGATAATACGTTTGGACTACGTACTTAGTAAACGTAAAAGATGAATAACCACTTTGAACTCTTTCCCTATTACATTCTTCAAAGAAAAAATAGCTTGAAAAGTGAAACCCAACCAGTAAAAAAAAGAAAATGTGATGGAACTTAAGAAGGAATACTTTGTTATTATTTTTTAATGATGATAACCCATTTAAATTTGCACTGCTATTAGAATTTTTGCATAAAATACTTATGATATATATATATATATGAATTTTAAAATATTTAAACATATTTAAAATTGTGAAATATTTACTAATTATTATTAATTTCAGTATTATTTGTGAAAAAGAATATTTTTTCCTAGTATCTTTTGTTAGTTACTTCATTTTGGATTTTAGTTGTAGTTTCTTAAAATTTTAAGAACTAATTATCATTAATGACCGTAATTTAACTTACTTTTTGCTGAAAACTATCTTAAATTTTCATTGTTAAAATATATTTATGCAATACTAATACATGTCATTTTACTATTTGTTTATTATATATTCTCTATTGTAGTAGTATAAAATCCTTGCTATAGCAGAAGTCAAATTCGAATGCTATTTTTTTCATATTACGTCGTATAATATGTGAAAAATATCCAATCAATTAATCAATTAAAACGGAGCCTTCATACGTCATGTCATTTATTTATTTTTATTTTTTTTTTTATAATAAATGAATAAATAGAGTTGGTACTTAATATTTTATTCTAAAATTGTAATGCTGTAGTTAAATAAATGTAATCATTATTATTTTGATAAAAAAGTTTCTTCTTAAATATATAAATTATGCATTTACATAAATAAAAATGTTATTACATGCATCATCATTCTTTGCTCTTCGTTTACTTTATAATTACATAGTTATATTTTTACAAGTAATTTTTGTTTCATATTATCACAGTTATCACTTTTAAGTAACGTTAGGAAAAATGTTTAATAATTGTTTTTTTTTTTTTCAGAATTTATCAAAGAACATTTTAGCTTTATACGTATTAGGTTATAACATAATCTCAACAGCTATTTAAAAAATAATAAATATTAGATAACATAATTTCTGGAAGTACTCATTGAAATAATTTTTTTTTTTTTTTTTTTAACTTCCGAAACTACAGTTAAGTATTACATCAGAGGATGAAGATGAATGATGTGTAGCGCGTGTAAAAATGCCATGCCTGACCAGGATTCGAACTCGGGACCTCCGGATGAAAGGCCGAGATGCTACCATTGAATATAATTGTATTTAAATAACTTTTTTTTAAATCATTAAGGGGGGAGGTCCAGTCGAGTACTCATATGATGTTCGACTGCCCCGCTCTTGGGGGGGCCAGAGCTCAGGCCACCCTGGA
>JAAAKQ030288068.1:0-27267 GCA_010016005.3 Zanna intricata | reverse complement strand
GGAAAAATTGTGCAGGCAGGCAACAGTTGGAATATGTAAAACAAATTGTTAGGGATGTAAGATGTAGGAGGTATACCGAAATGAAACGACTGGCATTAAATATGGACAGCTGCATCAAACCAGTCAGATGACTGAAAAAAAAAAAGGGAAAACTAGAAAGAAGTTTTCTGAAAAAGATTAAGGAAATTGTTTAAGTTTACTAATTTATTTTTATTGATCACCCTTTTAAAAGAATAAAAATTAATCGATATCTCGTCGTACATTTTAATTAATAATGTAAATGAGTTTGAAACTTATGATATATAAGACTTTAGTATGCACAAAAGAAATTAAAAATAACTTTAGGTAAATTTTTAAAAGTATTTCAGTGGTGATGGCCGTAGTATTTGAAATTCTATTCAGTCTGGGAAATAAAAATATTCAGTCTTTCTAACTATTAACTCAAACTGGGTTAATAGTTGGTTCGTCGCAAGACTAGAATTGTCTAGAAAGTTAACATTAAAATCCCCACATACTGTCACACTGAATTTATTAGAAGTTTTAAAAAGAGTTTCCTTTATACTATATAAAAAGATTCAAAAAAAAAAAAAAGAAGGAAATCAATATCAATTTTAGACAAAAGACATTGAATCTACAGCAGTAAAAATTAAATTCTTCCGGGAACATAGGGTAAATTTCAACTTTATTAAAAAAATAGAAAAAATTTTCCCGATTTTTTTTGTGTAATTCTAAAAAACCTCCAGAAAACTTGAAATCACTCAGCTTAAAAATATGTTATCCAATATTCTGATGAAATGAAATCCATCGATTTCATTTTTTATGCATTGAATATTTATCTGAGGAATCTTAATGTTAGTGTAGTTAAAGTTTTCGTAGTGGAGGAGTCAGAGTTTGATATTTTAAGAAGATTAGGATAAATTTACCTGCCAACGTTTAGTCTCCCAAAAATTTAGACTTAAAAATAGTCTTTGGGACTTGGGAGCATTTGAATATTTTCAAATATTATTTACAGTTAATTTATATCTGATTTTTTTCTTTTGTTAATAAATTGTTTTTCCTTAAGGCACAATTTTTATAAGATCCTTTTTTTTGACCAATCTCTATATTTTCCGGTTATATCGGTTTTCCGATTGTAGCATATATCACTACAGCCGGGAAAGTAGAAAAAAAACATTGAAAATAATTATTCACTATTATTCTTTATAATATTGATTCTAATGCTTTTTAAAAGTTAAAAAACATCTAAGAATATCATCTTCCATGAAGACCAGACCAATCGAACTTCGACCGTATTGTATACCCGCAATGTGTCTTCAAATATTTAATAAAGTCTATCTTCGCAAGAAACAAGCTACCACACCAAATTTTTTGATGTTAGATAAAGGAAAGTAGGTTTTGTAGTGATTCATGTCAAGCTATTTATTTATTAACGAAGAGACTCTTAAAATAGTGAGAAGTAGAAATCCGAAGGGAGTTTTTTTCTTACTAGTATCAATGCTTTCTCTCTCTTACACCCATAACAATTGAAGGTGTGAAAGAATGAAATAGTCAGAATTTAAATTATTTTTCTCTTCAGAAATGAGAAAAGTTTATAAATTAATCAACAGTTTAAAAAAAAATAGTGATTATTATTTATAACGAACTATTTGAGATAAACTTACTTTGAGATAACTTACTTATTTGAGATAAAAACTTTAAACTTTATATAAAACTTGATGTAAAACTTTACATCAGTTACTGAGATGGTAAAAAAATTATCATTTTATGTAATTTTTTAAACTATGTTTTTTTAAATCTAAAAATCTCCATATAAATTCTGATGAAACAGATAATTTTCCAAAATCGATGAACGTAGAAAAAAATAAAAATAAACATGAATTTAGAGAAAAAAATAATTTTTATAAAAAAATTATATTCTGGTGCTGTTGAATATAATTATGCAGCAAAAGATGTCTGTATGCAGCCTTCTTTCATTAATCGCGTTGTTTCGACCTGTCTTGTCTGTGTTCTGAAGAGGGTGGTTCAAAGTAAATGGAATGCTTTCATCAACTGTAAAATTCATCCAGTTAAGAACACTATGTCACCGTGAGAATCTTCATGTATGAATAACCGTAGTGACGAGCTTTTTATTTGCCGTTTTGAATAGGGAAGGGTCACTCATGGATTTCTGATGTCTCAGACTGATGTATCCGTTTCCGTCTGTAATCGCTGCGACTGCCAATTGACGGTGCTCCACATCTTTGTGGATTGTGTTTGTTTTTGGGCATTGCGTCGGAAGTATGAAGTAGGGCCTAACATGCGAAATATCTTCGGCAACAATTTATCGATCTAAAGTCTTACGATTTCTTAAGGTCGTGTATCTACAGAATACGCACAAAATGATGCAACATTTGTTTTGGCAATAATTGTTTACGTTAATAATTATTAATGTGTTTTATGTTGGCAGAAGTGACAACAGTTCATGAATATTGGAATGTAGTAATTGGGATGTTCAACACTCTCTGTAATGAGGTTGAGGAGTTCGTTGATGACTCAAAGAACTTTGGGAGAGGAGTGCGAGGTATATTATGACGTGAATGAGGAAGATACGATTTTTACACCTTTTACAAGCATGTTGATAGACTACAGGGATATATCCGTCATTGTATGGGATAGCGAAAGATGACTGAAACGTCGACAACAAAGAGGACGACACCAAAAATTGTGAAGGATTAGAGATCTAAAGTGATATTAATCAGCATCACCTGTCAATCGACAAGCTAGAAGGTATCATCTCATCCTTTCAGGGTAAGGCAGTGAAGAGCCTGGAAGTCAGAAAAAAGGAACTGAGGATAGTTAGTATTCGGGATAAACCGAAAGGTGCCTAAACTAGAAAGGGCAAATGATAGTAAAACTGAGAAAGAAATAAAAAATAGTATAGCAAGAAATAAATATATTATCACAACTGTCACCACAAAAGTCCTGAGACTTTGATTGTATATGACGTCCCACGAGATATCAGTAAGGGGGAGCTTGTTGATGCAGTAAGAGTTCAAAATATGTCTGTGGAAGAATTTGTGGGTCTTTTTAAGGCCGTATTTTGGGCTGACCGTAGAAAATTTAATGAAGTTCATTATGTAGTTGAACGCAAAAAGCAGTTGCGAATAAAACTCCTAGATACTTGTAGATTGGCAATTATATAAAATTAAAGATTTAATTGTCAGCCGATGTTTTCAATGTCAGTGGCTTGGCCACGTAGCCAGTTGGCAAGGAGAAGGAACATTGTTCATTCTGTAGCAAGGATGGTTATCTAGTGAAGGATTGTTATGTTAGGAAGGAGGGTGGTTCTCCTACCCGCATAAACTGCTCTCGAGACCAGGAAGCTGGCGAATCATGATTGCCGTTCCGAGGAATGTCCCGTGTACAAACATGCGCGGCAGAATAGATATATAGGCGGTTGTTAGTAGGGTTTAATATTTTCTTGGCTTACGGGTATTCGTTTCGGGTATTCCTTTCGTTTACGGGTATTTCGTTTGATTTATGCTTTGAGTTTTATTAAATTTTTAGTTTTATGTTTTTCTAATTATGTTATTTTTATACTTTGATGGGTTTGATTTTTCTTCGATGTTTGTTATTTTTACTTTGTTTTGCTTTAATTTTAGATTATGATTTTAATGATAGATGTTAGTGTAGATTGCTTATGTTGTTTATTCTTGTTTTGGTTAATTTAATTTTGTGTTTATTGTTTTGTTATTAGTTTATTGAAAGTTTTTTGAAGGTTTTTTGTTAGTTTTTTGTGATTTATTTAATTTGTGTTTATTAACGTTAATTTATGTTTATGACCGTCCACTCTTCCAGTCTGTTGTTTGGGAACTATTAAGTTTTTTGTTTAGGTTTAGCTGTAGATTTCTTATGTTATTTAATCTTGTTTTGATTAGTTTAATTTTGTATTCAGTGTTTTGTTTTAAGTTAAATCTATTTTTATTTAAGTTTTAGTTTGTAGATATTTTGATAGTTTTTATGTGATTTTTTTACTTTATTTGTGTTTAATAGCGTATATATATATATATATATATTTTCTTTTTTTATTTTATTTTTTTTGAGAGGTGGGCATTATTTAGGGTGCGTAGTCGATTACTGTTCAAAGATATCGATCTTTTGAATTTTTCAAAACATTTTTTTGCATATCAATGTTTAATATTATTAAAATTTTATTTTATTAATTATTAGTATGTAATTATTAATTTTATTTTATTAATTATTAGTATGTAATTATTAATTTTATTTTTATTATTTATTTAAAAATAATAGACTTTTAGTAACAATATTACAATAAAATTTCATCATTATTCCCCTCCTCTAAAAAATAAATCTAGGTAACTTTTTATTGATATATATTTTTTAGTGGAGTTTTTTTTTAATTTCTAAATTTAACTAAGTAAACGTAGAAAAGTTAAAAATTTTCATAGAAGGTGGAGAGCAGACAAATAATAAAAAAAAAAATACCAATTTTTGGAATTTTTAAAAAGTTTTTTTGTTTATTTGAACATTTTATGATAATTTTACAATAAAACTTCATCAAAAATTTATCCTCACCCCAAAAAACAAATCTTAGGTAATTTTTTTTCATGTATCATCATTATTTTTCCACTATATAAGAATAAATAACCGATGACAGAAAAGTATTACAATTTTGTTATCAGTTTATTTTTTATATGAGATCCATAATTTGAAAATTAATAACATAAATAGTAAAGTTTTATAAACAAAGAATAGCCCATACTAAATGGTAAATTGATTTAGAGAAAGCCCAGGATCTTTTTTTTTTAATTAAGGTAAAAGATTTTGAATTGATTGATGGTAAAGCAATGATGGTGTTGATACTAAATGTTGACGGTGATAGCGTTGTATCTACGATGAAACAACTATCAATAATCAAAAAGATATTAATAAAAAAGATAAAAATGAAAAAAAAGGGTTACTTAAAAATATTATAAAATATTTTATGTATTCGTAAAATAAAATAAAAGTTAAAAAAAATTGTTATGAGCTGTCCAAGTGAAAGATGGTTACCTAAGTTTTCCATATGAATTTACTAACATGTATTCTTCTATGTGTAAAAGAAGTCGTGAATGGATGGCACGGTGGTCTATCTAGATGGAGGTTTTAGATGATTTCAGTATAGTTTACGAGTAGATGAAAACTGTTGGTTATAGTTTTGGGTGAACTATATTACAAGATGACTCCATTTGGGCTTGTCACAGCGAGGCTGTATCTTGAATTCTCAGCTTCTTTATTGAATTAGTAAATACAGATAATTTCATTTCGTATTGAATTTTTAAGATTTATTTCTTTGTATCCCTTTATATTTCGTTTTTGTATTTATTTTTTAAAATATTTTGCTGATTTTTAAAAAATTGTTGTCTTATTTACTTTATTTTATCTTTTAATAATTTACAAATGAGCAAGAACATATTTTTATATAAAATATTTATTCTAACAATTAGAAAAATTTATGTTTTAATTTTAGAACCATACAGAATTAATTTTAGAGTCGAGAGTCCTATCTTAAACTAATTATATTTTGAATCAAGAGTAATGGAAATGTTGAACAAAGTACACACAACCGTGCTGCAATTGTTCAAAAGCATGAGAAAAATAGACACACAATACATACAACACACATAGAAAATATAATGTATGTTCATACAGTAGAATATTGCACTGTAACAGATCTGAACAATGATATACACGTTAGATTGGTATCACGTTCCACGACATACATATATACAACCTCTTCTTCAATGATTTAACCCATTCCACATTATCCTTGTTTCATCTAGTTATATAGAGTTTAAACTCCTCGCTTTGCTTTCCAGTCACGAACATCAGACTGATTTAAGTGTTGAGGGTAAAAAAAAAATTGATGGAGTTACTCTTTCTCGATTCGTTCAGTAACGATTCATCAAACACATTGTTACTGACTAACTATTATATTTATTTAATATAAATATCACAGTGTTTTTTGCTAAATTTTTTAAGAAAAGTACGATTTACTTTCGGTCTCACGGAAGGATTAAGGAGTGAAATTGAATTTTTTGAATATTAATTTAAAACGTAATTTCCTTACATATATATATATATATATATATATATATATATAAAATTTGTGACTCAAAAATTTCCAAAACTACTGGATCAATTTCATTGAACTTTAGATATAGTAGTGTATTTAGTGTATATGGAAATTTGAAGAATTTTAATTTGTTTGTCAACAGACAAAATAACCTATATTTGAGGTATTTTTTTCCGGTCGCATGGAGGGATTTGGCGGAGAAAATGAATTTTCTTTACGTTTTGATGTATGAGGATTACGAAAATACCATTCATGTATTAAATTTTGTGACTAAAAAATTTCCAAAACTACTGGATCAATTCCATTGAAATCTAGATATCCTGTAGTAGTGTTTCTGAAGTTGTGCATGTGAAAAATTTATGAAGATTGCTTGAGTCCTTCTTTAGTTACGCTCAATTAAGGTTGATTACAGACAACATAACTTCAATTTGAGGTTATGTTGACTGTGTAGTGGTTCATTTTTCATACGTTCTTATGCAGTGAGTTACAGTGATGAATGAGTTGAAACTTATGCTTATTTATAGGGTCTACTCCTTAATCAAAAGTATGTGGTGCGTTGTTCTCTGAAAATCAGTTAGTTTCTGACTGCGAAATAGTAAGGGAATTGGGAAAAATGTCGGTTTTATTGCGTAGAACTGCGCAAGAATTTTTTTTTTTTAAATATATATGTTATCTTTTTATATGATATAAAATTTTCAAGAAGTAATTTCCTTTGAGATACCAATAATTTTTAAATATAATTTAAATAATTTTTTTTCTCTGAAATTTATTTATTATTTTTGAAATTAGTCTGAAGTGTGAAGCAGAAGATTAAAAACCATTAAAAGCAAGCTGAATTATTTGGTGTCTTCTAGTACTAGTTGTTATCAATCATTCGGAATTGAAACTTTAATCATTAAAAATATGTTCGTACAGAAGTTTTATTAATTCTTGTTCTCTTATAAAATACATTCATAAATAATTTTTAGAAATTAAATTCGTAAGTAGGAATTCCATGTAAGCTGATATTTTAAAATGTTTATCATTTTAATTTTTCGTTAAAAGTAATCCTCAGCAAACATATTATTGATTATAGTTTTGCTTATAGGACTTTTAAACTTCCTATTTCCATTCGAAATATACTAAGGAAAGTTTTTCCTTAAGTTTTCCCTTTTTTTTTCCAATAATTTTTAAAGTTTGAATCCTCTTTTTCCTAAAATGTACCTATGCATGTAAATTAAAGGTTTCATAAATAGGGAAGTGGGTTCATTTTTTATAATTATTTTTTGTTTTTGTCTATTTAGTAGACAAATTGGTAGTCCATTTTCAGACCAAGTAAATGTAAAATATCTATTTTTAATCTTCAAAGAGGTAATCCATTGACTTTAATAATTATATTTTAAGAGAATAGATATCAGAGCTATGATTTTGCTATATCTGGTTACATACCATAATTCCTATCTATATCTGGTTGCATAATACCATAATTCCATTTAAAAAAAAATAAATATATATATTTAATAAAAGGTACTATAACATAGAAACACTCTGAAAATTATTTGAATACACTGTGAATTTAATTCAAACTAAAAAACAATTTTACATATAAATTCATATTAAAAATTTGTTGTATTAAGCATTATTATTAGAGATTTTAGAGATTTATTAAGTAATATCTATTAATAACCATTAGTTTTAAAGTAGATCTAACGGATGAGTGATTCATTTGAAAGAATATTATTTTATTACTGTTTACCTAATTCTAATGAATAATCATTTTTTATAATATAAAAAAGTTTGTAAAAAGGACAAATGAAAAAAAGTTTATTTTACAACATTCTAGGTCAACATATACTTTGATCATTAAAATTTCAATTACTTTTTTTTTAATAATAGTTAGCTTGAAGTTATGTAAGAAAACTACGTTAAGTGAACTAATCGTTAGAATGCGTAAGAAAACAGTTAGTGGATTTAGTTTTATTTTTGTACGTGTTAACGGAATAATCCTTAATAAAGTTAATTGAATTAGCTCTTATACAAATGATTAGAACTGTTAGGCATGATTAATATAATATTCGAAAGTAATTAAGTTACTTAATCAGTTTAATTTAATTGTGTTTAATGTCAATTAATTGATTCAATTATCGGTTAATATAATTATAAGATACACGAGGGAACGTAATTGACGTTTATGTTATTAAAAATAATTGATTTAGGATTTAATACATTAAGGAAATACATTGATTAATTAATACCGGCCCTAGATATGTTAATATCATTTATCAGTAAACAGTTAATATGTTCGTGCTTAGTCCTTGATTAAAATTTATATTAAAAAATGTTACAGGTTAATTAGTCACCTCATTCTGTTAAATTGGTCAATACTAAAAGAGTAAAGATGATAAAGATGAACAAAAGCAACATTGAGATTTTTATTGGTGATGATTATGATGAAATAATGATGGCTTGATAAATGGATTATTTAGTAATGTATATGATTATAAATTATTTCGTGGATTTTAAGTGTTAATAAAAAAATTAACAAAGCAGTGTACTTAAATGCATGTTTTATTGTTGAAAAGGTAATTTCATTCAATTTTGTTTACAACACTTATTTATTTCAAATAAGCTCCACATAGCATTGCTGACATGCAGGCTAGGTACTCGAAAAAAACATAAACTATAATTCTAACATCAATTAATATTTACATATTTTACTAAAATTCATATCTAAAAATTTCATATACTGGGACCCGAAAATCCAAAACTATTTAAAAATGTTATAAAGCTAGTTTTCGATTAAGATAATTAATTTTGTTATTACGTTTGTATTGCTACCTACCATCACCAAATAAGACTATAAATCTCAATACAGGTAGGTGATCCTTTTTTTAAAAAAAAAACCTACAGAGAGCCTTCGCTATGTCGGGCTGTGTTTACGGCCTAAATGCTAAGTTTTCAGAAAATGTTTCAGACCTCCGGCCATTATTAGGTAAAAGCTAAATATTTCGTATTTGTTTAATTGGTGTAACATTGCGTAAAATCTGTAACATTTCCTTTTTTTTAACTGAGTTCGTGTATGTATGTTGACCCATATTCCTTTCAGAGTTGAACAATAAAAATTTAATATTTGTATATGCCGTTTGACTATTTCGACTGTCAAAAACAAATATGTGAAATGAACTATATTTGTAAATTTAGAATTAATTTCTGATAAAAAATATTTCCTGTTTCCAAAAGTACTAATTTTAACGTTAATGTATTTAAAAGTACAGAACGAAATGCTAAGTTTTCGGAGAATGTTTCAGACTTCTGGCGATTATTTGGTAAAAGCTAAATATTTCGTATTTGTTTAATTCATGTAAAATTGTGTCAAATCTCTAACATTTTCTTTTTTTGAACTGACTTCGTGTATGTTGACCCATATTCCTTTCAGTTGAACAATAAAAATTTATTGTGCATTTAAATGTACATAACGATAAACATTACATTTTATTATCGCATACCGAGAATTTCTTTTTTCATCTGTGAAAATACACTAGATCTATAGTAATCACTGAATTAATGGAAAACTTAAAATATATACACAATAAATTTATAGTCAATTGCATAACCACTTATAAATATTGAATCATAAATGGATTGAGATTGGTTAACAAATATTTCTAGTGTGTTTTTGGGATAAAGTAATAGTGATGATATTTTTCTTTCTTTGATGTGGTGACAACTAATTCTAACTGTTCTGGATGGTTCCCTGTTTGATGAAATGCAAATTTGGCGATTGTATACGATATAGTTTTAACAGAATTCAGGGGCGGTCCGTATTTTATCGAGCAATGTATGTTATATCCTAATTGATAAATCTTTTCCATTCCTTATGATTGGTTAAAAAACGTTGTTATGATTGGTTGAAATTTACCGCCTATTTATTTGTCAGTGTTTTTTTACATCTTTGATTCGTGCTCCTTTTACATTGTAGTTCGTAGCGTCGTAGTTCTTTTTTCATTGGTCTATCTCATTCCTGTGAGTGATTGGTTAGGAAAATGAGGTAAACTGTTTGGTTAGTTTTTAAATAAATCTAATCTCTAGGGGCAGTGAAACGTTAGTGTCATCTGAAATATGAGAGGATGAATGTGAGTTGTCATTGGTTACTTTTTATCGGCTTGGCCTTGGGAGGAATAGAGTCGAATTTTGTGCTGTATCTCTTTCTTTTTACCAATGTTACGTAACAGTATATCCATCTAAAACTGACGCATAGTACAAAACCTCAAGACGCGCAAATATCTGCCGTAACGCATAGCAGCTATTACATCATAATTGCCCGTGCTACGAGATGGTTAAGTCCCCTGTTACATCCGTCGCAGCGATCGTGTTAATAATTGGAATTCAGTGGTAGATGTAGGTTAATAATCTTAGATTTTTCTGTTTTTATCTTTTTACCTGACAGTCATAATACGATTAATAACAATAACCTCAACTAAGTGCAACTAATATTTAATATTATGATTCACATTGTGTACTAGTTAAATTATAGTTACTTTTTATTTACCGTTAAAGTAATGAAATTATTATTTTCTGAATTTTAAATTCCTTAATCTTTAGTCTTACTTTTATATAATTGGGTGCATGTTCTTCATTTAAATTATTTAATAAATTACCGTTGTATGTTATAAACAGTGTTCATATAAGAAAACATTTTACTTTGTAGATTTTGTACCGAAACTTTAAGTATTTTATCTAAGAGATATTTAAGGATGAACTAGCGTATAGACGTAGATAGAGGGGGGGTCATCTTTTTTATGTGATAAATAATTGTAAACCAGAAGTTAGTTTTAGCTGTTCCCTTTAAGTCAAAACATCAGTGGAAAGAGTCAGAAATCGGTCGTCTAATTTATGAATTTTTGTTGTTGTTATTCTTAATTGCAAAAGTTTAATTTAATTTGTTTTCTTGACTGTGTTCTGGCGATTTGGATCTATAAAATATTTTAAACAGACTTTTTAAATGCAGTATGAAGTGAATGATATGAATCCCCAAAAAAATCTGTCAATGTATTACGTGACTTTCCGGCTTTTACTAAAAAATTAAGAGTTAGAGCCAGAAGACAAAAAAAAATAATAAAATATTTTTTTTTTTTTTAGATGTAAGAAATAAATTTTAAGAAAACGTTTTCTAAAAATATTTATGTATGGATTAAGCTTAACAAATTTTCTTAAGTAAAGTTTTTTATAAATCTAACACTACTTTCAATAAAAGCTAAAATAAGAAAAGAAAGATTTTTAAAAAACTTTTCTGCATTTTAGATCCGGGTCTATATTTAAAATTTTTTTTTAGACATTTCTTGATAGTATGAAATTTTAAAAAAGTTTGTAAAATTTTTAAACCGAAGGAAGATAATGTAAAAGAAACAAAAAACAAACAAACAGTTAAGATTTAAGAGAAAAATTTGATTTTTTCGAAAATTTTTTTTTATATTTATATAAGCATTTTAGGTAACAGTATTCCTTTAATTAACTTCTCTCTGAAATTCCTCTGAAGATAATCGAAATTGGGTTTTTTGCTTTATCTCCCGGGATTTCTTTTTTTTATAGTAATATTTATACCATAATTGAAGAAAATTCGTTTTGGTCAATCCTAAGAAATAAGGCCAATAATAGCAGTGCAACAGATATACGTATGTTTTTTGTTTGTTCAAGATGAAGTAGTTGGATCCTAAAACGTTTAGATTTGTAAAACAACTGATATACCATTTTTGACATAATCACCCTACTTTTCTTTTTCATATAGCTATTTTTTTCGGGAAAGTAAAAAAAATGTTACGAATTAAAGTTTAAAATTTAACATAAATAAACAACGTGTAGATTGGTTTATAGAAACCGGGACAGATACTAACGTCTGCTTAAGGATGAAAAACTGGAAGAAAATGGGTTTTTCTTTTAAAAAAGTAACCATTTTATGCGATATTTGTGTCAATTCATTACATAAGGTTTTTATAAACTTGGTGGATACACAGGAAATCCAAAGATAAATCAAGAGTTTTTGAACACTGCATAGCTCAAAATTATATTATTTATTTACTTCGTTATTAATACAAGCTGCATTTATATTTTATCACTTTTTTTTCAAGCTGAAAATGAGAAATTAATTCTTTATTGTATGAAAAGTATCCAATCTTGACAAAGGTTTGAAAATATCCGCCAGGGGCGCAGTAACTGTACCATTGAGTAGTACTAGTCTTTTTAAAATAAAAACAAAATGTAAATGATTATTTTTTGTTAAATTGTTTTTCATTTACGATTTAATTGTGTAATATATCCTTAATGAGGAAAATCTGTTTACTTTTTTATTATTTTGCTTAATTGGCTTAAACTACGGAAGAGACCTATTAGATAAAATTTTCTATGTAGTTAGTCCAAGTAATTTAATACACGTTACGTTATTTACTGCTACTACTAGTATACTGAATAAAAAAAACTGTACTAATTAACTAGTGCAACTGAATATTTACATACAAATTACTTTTGCTGTAACTGAATAAATTAATTTCAGTGATAAATAAAATAAAAGTCTAGAAAACGACTTACTGAATAATAAATTGTATCGTTGAATTAATATAAAAGAAATAGTATGCATACATCGATATAATTATTGACTATTGAATACAATTAAAAAAAGTAATAAATAATTTTCAATTGAGTCAGAGTTGCTTAATCCGTGAAATAATGTTAATAAATTAAAATAAATTTAGACATAAAATTTACTATTAAAATTAAATCTGTTCACAGTAACTTATAATAGAATACAACAATAAAAAATAGAAGCAGGTCCTCAATTTGACCCGTACGTGCTATTTTAAAATGTATGTCCAATCCTTACTTATTATTCATCAAATAGACTGAATTCTGAGATTCTTTTTTATTTTTTAAAGAAAATTCGTCTGGTGGTTGTAAGGATTCTTTATTTACTTGATATAAGTTAAAACGATTTTTTGGTGTAATAAAATATTACGTTTTCATATATTAAAAATTAAATTTTTTTCCCGAAATATTGTTCAATATTGAATTTTTTATTACAATTGTTTATACTCTGATTTTATCTTTATGTACAAAGTATTTGACATAAAAATTCAACAAAATAGTTATAAAACTTAAATAAACGGATAATACATATTTTTTGAATTCCAGAAAGACTTAGTTCACGCTCGGTAGCAGTCTTATTATTTTTCTCCATTTCTTCACTTAATTTAACGCCTTTGAAGATTTCTAACGCCTTTTTAATTCGTATAAACGATTATTTTTCTATTAAGTTAAATTTTTTTTCGATTATTCAGACTATAAATAAAAAATCAACCATTTGAAAATTCGAAAAATAATTTTTGTTTTAAATGTCGTTTTTTTAAGATTGAATAAAATTAACTATTAAAATTTATTGATACTTGTTTTTAATTTGTATCTAATTTAAAAGCTGAAATTAAGGGAAATATTTTATTATTATTTTTAAATTTGTTTGGAAGGCACATGTTCATTAAAAAAAAAAATTGACTTAAGATTAAATTTTATCTATTTTGAAGATATTGTTTCATACGGAACTCGCACTTTTGAATTTAAAGTATGTGTTTTATGTATACTGATAAAACTATATAACTGGAATCAAAATAATATAAAATCATATGTTACGGCGCAGTTATAAAAAAAAAAATTAATAGATTCTAAACCAGCCATAGATATTTGAGTTGTTTGATAAAGAATTAAATTAAATAATATGTAGATTGATTTCTTATAGGAATTGCAGTAAAATTTCACTATTATTGCATTAACTATTATATTGCATTTTTATTGCTATTTTATTTCTCAAACAATTCAATTAATTAAAAAAAAATGTATTTATGATGTAATATTTCCTGTAAACATTTAAGTAACATGTTATAAAAAAGCGCTAATTAATATATTTATATTAAATAAATAATTATTCCCGTTTTGTTTTAAGAGAATGTTCTTTTCTCATGCAGTTTGTTTCGTATTCCTTATTTTCAATTCAACACAAAAGTAAAAAAATTAAACCCGCCTAAAAAATTAAACTAAAGAAAAATAAATATAAAAATAAAAAAAAGAATTGCACTGGAAAGAAAAATATAATTATTTACCTCGCTCTCAGTACATCTTTGAAATTTATTTTTTGAAGTTGGCACCAGATTCAAACAGATTTCATAATGTACACCTAATGCACTGCAGTTTTGTAATCTCATGTAATTGTAATGTATTTGTAATCTCAATGTATTTCATGTAATTGTATTTAAAATTTGATACCGACTTCTAAAAACAAATTTCAAAGATTATATTAAAGGTATTATGAAAAACTGTTTTTTTCTTTTGCAGTGCAATTTTTAAAAAAAAGAAGTTTTTTTTGGAGTCATTTCAATTTAAAAAAGTTGACAACAGAGTTTTAAACTTTTATATAATTATTAGCTTAACTTATAATTTATATATTATGGTTATTAACTTTTATATAATGGATAAATAATTATATGTGAAAAATGTTAAGATTTTTTTTTTTTGAGCAGGTGATAATTTATGATGAAGTTTTATTGTAAATTATCATTATGTTGTCACGTGTTCGCGGTTCTACCAAAATATTGAGAGAGTAACAAACATAAAAATTTCACATAAATACAATTTATTACTCTAAAGACGTATGAACAGAATAAATAATATCAATAATAATGGTAATGATCATACGCATGTATAACGTACAACACAATAAAAAAAAATTGATTTAATGAGACTTATATTACAAATATCATAATACAGTCAAGATTACTAAAAACGTTATCGATAGAACGTTTATCGCTTAACGTTTCGCTAGAAACTAATATTGCATTAATAACATGATAACAGTACAACATCTAAAGTTCATATAATTCACTTTCTGCAAATATTATTACTTTCACTACTTTACAAAAGAACTACCCTACACTTTATGAATGAGTAGAATGCTGTCACTACTGTTCACCAATAACTCACCAAAAAACTTCTTGTATTCACTCACTACCCACATTGGTATACTCGTAACGTACTTTTCACTCGTTGTTACTATACGCTTACCGATATTGCTGTTATCACGAATATGCCATACACGGCCTCGCAGAACTACTGACTGTTATCGCATGTTATCACACTTGCGTCAAACACGGCCTCACCAAACTATTGGCTTTCTCCGCTGGTGCCTGGCAATATTTATATCCTCTGGCCTGCAGAACCAGTACCCGATTTGTCTGTTTAATTGGTGAAGCGTAATAATTTTCACTATCCGTGCCTTAAGTTTTTATTCCCGTCCAGTAATTTTTCTGGTCAAACGGGAGCTTTTTTTTTTTTTTTTTTTTTTTTTTTAACCTCCGGAACCACCGTTAAGGTATATCATCGAGGATGAGATGAATGAACTGTAGGATGTGTGAAAAATGCCATGCCTGACCGGGATTCAAACCCGAGACCTCCGGAATGAAAGGCTGAGACGCTACCACTCAGCCAGGAAGGCCGGCCTTTTGGAGCCGGCCACGGAGCTTTTGGAGATGCCATTATCTGAATTACAAAGAACAGATTGTTAAACGGAACTGTTACCCTAAGAAAAGGATCCTTTTTATTCCTTGTAGATTCTTTTTTATTTTTTTCCTTCTTAATTGGAAGAAATCGTTAATATGGTTAAACAAACAAAAAACTTTTTAAAAAGTTCAAAAAATCGATTTTTTCTGCTCTCCCACCTCCAAAATCACCTTAAAATTTTTTTTTTTTTGAGTTATGTATTTTTATTTTTAAATGAAAGAAAATAAAAATTCCACTGAAAATTGTACAACCAATAAAAAGTTATCTAAGGTTTCTTTTTTTTGGTGTAGGGGGGGGTGATTATATGAAATTTTATTGTAATATTAATAATAAACAAAAAAAATTTTGATAAAAAAAATCTTTATTTTTAAATTTTTATAGAATCTCCCACCCGCTTTATTGCTCCCAAAGTATTTTCTTTTAACGGTTACAGAATATGAAATAAATAAAAATACAGCTTTTTCCAATTTTTTGAGGAGACATTTTTTTTTAAATAGGTAAGATAAGCTTACACACGCATGTTAGCTTAATGTAAAGGGGGGGTTATGTTTACAAAATTTTTTAGAAAACTGACCCAAAAAAATTGTCTGTTCCATCCCTTAGAGATAGATATTGATCCAAAACTTTTACCAATAAATTATCCCATTAGTCTCTATGTACAAACTTTCATCAAAATCGGTTTTGATGACGAAAATATTCGTCGTCAAAATTGGGGATAATAATCCCCAATTTTTTTTTGTTTTTTGGAATCTCTTGGTCATGAAATACCGAGAAATGAAAAAAAAAACCCATCCCCATTTTTTGACTGGAATATGGATTTGCAAAATTGATCTAATGTTCTGATGCCACGAAAGTAAAACAGATCTTTATTCAGTCAATGAGCTTTAATAGCCGTTCTTATTAATTTTTGAAATTAACTTTCATTTTTCAACTGACAGTTAGTGAACCGGTATTTATATGATGGAATCATTTGCTATTTGCAAAGTTTTGTTTACTTATATTATAAAATATTTTTTACCCATTATAATTATTGTACATTTATTTAATTAGATATAAATTTAATTTTAATATTCTTGGTTGACTTATTTTGTAGATTTAAAAAAATTAATTTTGCTCTTTCCTTTGAAAATTTATCTTTTGTTCTTTTCAGCAGAAATTCCATTTTAAAAAATTATCAGATTTATGTTTTAAAGTTTAAGGAATATTAAACTCATCTGAAAATTATCAAATTCATTAAAAAACACTTTTACAAACTCCAAGTATGAATATACACTATTATTATTGTTGGATCTCAAAAATAAATTTACCGAAAACCATTGAAAGAGTCAATATTTTCCTGCAGAAGATGTGTTGTTCATTTTTTTAAATTTGCTTTTAGTTTTATAATTAAAATATTTTATTGTGAAATACAAACAATAAAGTTAGGTTATATTTTAATGTTATTAATAATGATTTTTTTATTTTTTTTCAGGTAAGAGTTACAATACCGCATCATTTTACACGTATTAATTATAATGATATGTAAGTTTAAAAAAAAATGTTTTTCAAACAATTTGTATTTATTAGGTTATTTTTTCTTATAATTCTTTCGACGTATTTCATTTCTCAGATGCATGTTTTATAAATAAGACAATACATTATAATACAGATTACAATATTTATATGCTTTGGATTAATAACGCGTGCTACTTTTTCTTTTTTTTTTAATTCTTTTGTTTTATTTAGTTTAATAATATCCACATGATAGGTTTACTTTAATCTGTTGTTTTTCACTATTTATACCAATCTTTCTATGTCTATGATGCATACTAAAGAATCTGAAGTACTAATCAAATTCGCTCTCTTTAAAAGTAAAGATTTTTACCATAAAAAAGACCATAATAAAGAGAATAAAGGTGAAACGTTTAGTGGTGAATATCAACTGAATTTCGTCAGGCTTGTCGTGCTGAATGCAAACGATCAGTTCACTTCGTTCAGTGAAGAAGACAGCGGAAAAGTACTTCACTCCTTCCTTAGTAAGCATGTTATGATATCCTTCTTATTGTTGAAGGTAGCTATGTCAGTTTTTTTTTTGAAAGACTCATATCAAGACATAACGGTTATTATACGTAATATAAACACAGATAAATGTGGGTTTAAACTTTTTACTCCTATTTCTGATTTTCTATTATTGCTCAAACTAAAATTTTAGTAATTTTCCTTGATTCGTCTAGCAAAAATAGTAGGTTACTTTATTTTTTATCTATCTATAGCCATCTGATGCCATATATACATTGTAAATTATTAAATACCGATTAGAGTAAAATTAGTATTTTTTCAACTTAAAGATAGGTTTAACAAATTATTCTTTAATTTTGTCCAGTTATTTTTTCAATTAAAAGCTCAACGAATAAAAGCGAAAACGATTAAAGATAATGATGAAAAACAGTCATTATATAATATATAAAGTAATTATTTAAATATAGATTGATCACTAATATTGATCATCACTAGCTTATTGATCATCACAATATTTCATCACCAGCTTATAAAATTAACGGGTTTTTCTTAACTTATTTATTCGATGATTTCATTTTGAATAAATTACGTTAATGAAGCAAGTGTATAGAAAAGAGTCATCCGGGGGGGGGGGGGAAGAGATAACCTTACGGATTGATGAAATAAGTAACAAGGGAGAAAGGATATATTTGATACTGAAGATTGAAACGGTGGTGAAGGATGGTGTATAATAGCGTTGCGTTTAATGTTTACAGAAGAGAGAGAGATTATAATGTAATATTGTCCCAAATTTCTCCCTGATGTTTAAACAAGCTATGACGTCGTAGATGACTGACGGCTTGGGGATATTTAAGAGACGGGAGTGCTACTGTTACTGATGGTGGTGATTCGTGTCAACAAGTGTAACATTGTATCCAAGAAGAGACTTTATTTGAATATATTAACGCTTCTAATAAGTAATAGTATTATTAACTTTTATCATTTTATTTTTTATTTGTTTATTTTTAAAAAAAAATAACCAGTTCAGCCATCAGTGAAAAAAAAGAAGAATAAACAAAAAAAATAAAAAATAAATAAAATAACAGAGGTGTCAAGGAATAGAGTTAGATATTACTTCTAGTAACTGAAGTGAATTAACTGTTTTCTAACTTGTTTGTTTTCTAACAAACAAAACAATTCATACAAAGTTTGTAACAATTTTATTCCGTCCAGCAAACAAGTTTTACAGTATAAAGCAATTCATCATTCAGCTTGTTTATACAACGCACACCTTTTACCGTTAATTTTCATCGTACAACTTTACCCGTCAATCCTACTGGTTTTAATTACAGATTTTTTTTCTCTGTAACCCGTAGAAAATGTTAACATTACATTTTATAAAACATAAAAAAAATAAAATAAAAATACAAACATCAAAAATTAAAGTTAATTTCGTTTAGAAAATCTTTTTCATTTAGTTTTATTTCTAGCTTCATTAAAACATAATGTTAAACTAAACTAAACAATGTTAAATTAATGGAGAATGTTATTGATTCCACTCATATGTGTTCATTTTTAATCAGTCTCAAACCTTACTTACGATTAAATGTAGGGGGAAGTTTGGTCTGCAATAAATTTCTTACATGTAATATCAGTGAAAGAGTTATTAAAAAGAAATTATTAAATATGAAGAGATGTTAAAATACTTTTTTATCGCAATACACTGGATCAGCATTGGAGATATATATATATACACACACACACACGCACGCATGCACACGCTCTCTCTCTCTCTCTCTCTCTCACACACACACACACACACGCACACACACACACACACACACACACACACACACACACACACATATATATATATATGTACATACACTAGCCGGACCCTCGGGGCTCAGGTCAGCCCAGGTGAATCCGGATCTCAACTCAGAGGTTGCTCGGGGTCTTCTGGGTCCAAGGGACCTACCCTACGGCCGCAGAGCTCTCTTCGCTCACCATTCTGAATTTTGCAAGAGCATCGGCGCCCTGGACACCCAAAGAGCTTGCTTCGGTCACCATTCTCATTTACGGAGAGACTCCATCCCATGGATTCCCGCACTGTACGTTATTATAATTGTTGTGAAAATAATACTGACAAAATGATAATTATCACAACCGTACGACGCCAAAAAATACATAACGTATTCCTTTAGCATGGTTTTTTTTTTGTTTTTGTTTAACCTCCGAAACCACCGTTAAGTTATACCTTCAGAGGATGAGATGAATGAATTGTAGCGTGTGTGAAAAATGCCTTGCCTGACCGGGATTTGAACCCGGGACCTCCGGATGAAAGGCCGAGACGCTACCACTCAGCCACGGAGGCCGGATTTACCATGGTGGCGAAAATATAATAATGAAGTAAAAGTATTTATTTCAGAACTTCACATTCCTTGGGGGTGAAGAAATAATGAATATTTTTAATATCTTAATCTTCAAGGGGGCTAGGGCCTCGGTCGATGACTTAAAACCGTCCTTGGAATAATACGACTGTATCCTGAAAATTTTAAAGTAATCTGTTGGATTGGTTTTCTCACTATGCGAGAAACAACCAGACAAAGTTTTTATATATATATGTATATATATATATACATTTACGAATAACCGTGATCTTTTAAGTCGAGAGTATATCGGATGCACGGAAAAATTAGTCTTAAACCCACCAACAACTACACCGTTTGAATTTGGAAAATTGGACGATTGTTTGCAGATATATTGTAAGAGAATCCCATTGCACCCTCTCAGAACAGCACTCCAGAGGCACCCGTTTGTTACCAGTTTATGGTGATGATTGGTCTAGCCAGAATTCTTAATTAGATAGTTTATTGTTAATATTAACATACCACCATTCACTTTGTCACTCATTATGAACCATACTGTTTAGAAAACAGACGAGATCGTTCGAAGCGACGCGTTTGGTGAAAGGAGGCTGGAAACAAGCCTCTTTGGCCGCAGTATCAGCGCGCTCATTGCTTTAAATTCCAATAGGGCTGGGGATCCAGCAGAAGCTCAGACTTGAATTACTTCATTCATTCGCGAAATAACACACTGAATCTCACAGATAACAGGGTGTCTAAAGAACACGTCACTAATCACCTGTAAGGAATGCATGGAACTGAACAAACAAATTCATGTAAAAATGTTGGGCTAATTATATGTAAGGCCTTATTAATAGCATACAGCTTCGAAATGATAATCCTGGCGATGTTAGTTGTTTCCTTAGCCATTTTTCTTCTTTTTTTTTTCTTTCACTTTTGTAAAGTTACGTTAACATTGCATTTAATTAGTAGTGCCTTATTTGTTTTATTAGCTTTATTTGTGTAGACATCATTGGTCTACTTTCGTTTCTTTTGGTTAAATGGCTATTAGGCATTCTTAATATTGGATAATTTAATTTAATTTTGATATTGGATTAAATTCTTGTGGTTTATTTAGATCCCAAGGAAGTTTATAAAATCACTTTTCTTTTTTCAAAATGTTTTTTTTTTTAAATTTCGTTTCTGATTATAACTAGAAATAACCAGTTAATTCAGGAAGTTAAAAATCTGATAGCAAAATTGCCCGAATTGACCAAAAAAAAATTACATTTCTAACACTTAATACTTAGACTTTTAAACTTAATATACTAGTGGGTATTCACACAAGGGCACTTAAAAAAAAGGTTACACCCACATCACATGTTTTGTTTGAGAATTTTAAGTCTATTTCGTGACTTTAAATCTCCCTTCGTGTATTTGTGTCGAGTAAAGGTATTATTATGTTTTCGTGTCTATATTCTCCTCTTACTATTCCCTCTCCAACAAACTCTTCGTCTTACACTTCTTTTTTTTTAACGGTGTTTATTTATAGACAGCCTTCAGCGACAACGTAATGTTCCTAATGCGAGAAACCAGGCTGATTTTGCTGATAGTAAAGATTATTTGTATCCTTAATACATTCATCAATGTTTTGAACATTTATCTCTGTTTTTTTTTTCAATCATGTTATTATGTTTCATTATTAATAATAAACTTATCGATATTTGTTGGATTTATTTGTTGATATTTTATTTTTAATTGAAGACTTTCCGATTCCAATTTTTATGTATTTCAAAGATTTTAATTTATGTATTTATAAAATGTTTACTGTTCTCACTCAAGTTAAAGTAAACGTTGCGACAAAGTTCACATAATGATAAAAAAAGGTTTATAATGATAAAAAAAAGGATCATCTGTCAAAAAAAAGTGGAGAAAATATGTCGTTACGGTCACCACTCCACCTCCTCCGTATCTAGCTCTGAAGGGCTTTATCGGAGGTCATTTTCAGTACCTCAGTAACAGACATCTTCCAGTCTCGATAGCCTCAATCAGGTGTTACCGATGCGATTCTCATAAATGACATTCCTATCGGTGTACTACACTAGCCTTGTTAATTCTACAAATACTTTCATAGTCTTATTTAAGACCGTCCCGATTGAGATGATAACTAACTATACACCTTTCCAAATGTGGTAAAAAGCGAGTCCCACACGCAACATCAAGCGAAACAATAAAACAACAAACTATAAACTAAGAAAAAAAAACTAAAAACATAAAAATGAAATTCAACATAACATACAAACATAATTATTAAGTTAGAAGCAAAACACTAAAACGAAAAAATTTTCATAAACATATGCATAAACATTAATAAATAAAAATATACACAAATAAAAACATAAAGGGTAGCTGCACAGGTAGTGTGAGGCGATGGCACCTCCTGGAGCTATGTTTATACTTAAATGTGAGTCCGGCTGTGGGAGGCGGGGCAAAAGAAAGGCAAAAAAACACAAAAACAGATGAAATAAACTATTTAACACTAAAACGAACATGAACGTAAACCAAAAAACATAAACATATTAAATACAAAACAGAAATACAAAATAATAATAATACTGAATTAATAAAGGAAACTGTTAGTTTCCTTTATTAATTCAATACACCAAAACATTAAAATATCAACTATCTAAATATGAACTATTTATCTATTCGAGTGCTTAGAAAGTCCCGCGCATCTTTGTACGCAGGACATTCTTCTGACCTACAGTTATGTCTAGCCGGTTTCACCACTCGAGAACAATTTGTACATTTGCTTAATATTTTCATTCAAGTTAAAATAAACGTTGTGTAAAAGGTCAAGTATAATTATAAGGAAAAAAGGATATGCCAATAGTCAACATTTTTTATTTATTTAGGAATACAAATGGTGGATAAAGTTCAGAAGATATCAAAAGCAGATTTGCGTAAGCCAGGAAAGCTTTTATATAGCGAGGGCTCTATTGATATCAAATATAGATCCAGTAGTTATAAGGTAATTCTTTAGAATGTTTTAATGGAGTGTAGAACCTTATGTTAGCAAAATGTAGTCATTTTATCAGTAAAAAAAAAAAAAAAACAAAGAACAGAAATAACTTAAGGTTTGTGTTAAAGGAAAATATTGTATGTGAAGCAGTTAAATATGAAATCTTAATGTTTTAAGACAAATTGAAGGAGTAGGAAAATTTGGTAAATAAAAAACAAAGCTTGAGTCATATATTAAGATATCAATGATTAGTAAATTTTGAATAAACTTTTGTGGGGGGGGGAGGGGAGTTATAAAACTGTTAGACAACAGTTAGAATATATGTAGAAGGTATTTTGAAAATAGTAAAAATGAATGGAGAAATGCCTGTTTGTATAAAATTAAATCAGGCACTTTTATAAAAAATTATATCGTAAGAAAGATTTTTTTTCTTGGATCTATGTAAGTAGAACTAATTTGTATGATTGTCGCGTGATTTTCCTCTTCTTGTTCTTCTTTTCTTTTTTTTTATAAATATTTTAGAATAACATTGAAAGTTTTAACATTTATGTTTATATATATATATATATATATATATACATACGTTATTTAGATAGATAGATAAATTATTATGTATTTTATATGACGGATGAAGTTTAACATTAAATTGTTTTTATATAAAATCTCGAGTTATTGCAGGAATTTAATTTTTTTCATTTCGAATTTTTCCACTTATAACTTAATTATAATGATACATGATTTTTTATTTTAACATTTTTTTTGTATATTATTTGAAATGAATTTAAAAATATGTAATATTATTTGTAAATTAAATCGTGTAGCTCCTTGTACTAATAATACTTGAGCGGAAGTGCGATTGTCGATAAAAAGCGAAATTAGATTTGGAAGTGTACGAATATGTTGATTTACCTATATAAAGATAACTACATTTTATATTCACATTTGAAAAGTCTGATAAACATGTAAGATATATCTCTTTGCAAAATAAAAAAAGTAACCAAAAATTAAAAAAAAAAATTTATGTGCATAAAGTGTAAAATAAATACAATTAACATTTAATTACTCATATTTCTTTATTTATAAAATTACTTTTTCCGATAAAATTTCAACTAGGAAAACTAATTTATTGAAAAAATATTGATTGTTATTTGTGACCGTATTTGTAGGAAGTACGCCATTCGGCTTTATGCTACGGCCGTCGTTGATCTATATTGAAATTTAACTTTTTTTTTGTGATAACGTCAAAATGTTCACTTGTCAGCCGATTGAGGTTAGCTTTCATGAGGAGTAATAACCAGTATCCTCAAAAGAAGACAAGAAGATTGTAATTTCAGTTTCGGTGCAAGAACAATTCTTCCCGACTCCTGTGTTTCATACCTAGTCTTTGTCAACCTTCCAGATCTATTTACGAATTGTTATAAATAAGAGGTTAGTCTCAGTTTTTGATCATCGGCAGATAGTATATATCAGCTGTTTATGCCATTTGGCGTATGGGCAGATGGTAATTTTATTGTTTTAATTTAGATTATTAATGTAATATTTCATATTATATTATAATATAATCTTTTGGTTATTAATATAATGTTAATAACCATATTATTAATATGATTTTATTCCGCTTTTAGAATAGGTCATAAGCGTTTTCCATTTATGCTGTATTGGGTTTAGTTTTTAATTAAATTTTTAATTGAAAATTTTCAATACTATTTATTTATTTATTTACTATATAAATATCCTGTCTGAGTGCTGATAACAACACAATTGGTTGTATCCAGGAAAAAATTCACAGAGTATGGTCAGTTATGCTCGAAGTCTGTATTTTGCTCGGAGGTTCAGCCCCATAAGAATTTTATAGTCTCTGCATAATCCCTAAAGAAATGGAAGGATTTATTTATTCCTCTAACGAATATGCTGTGTGAGTGTGAACTGTTTTTTGGCACCTTTATTGTTTACCATAACTAAGAGGATGAAGAACCACCCTTACTCCATGACCCGTGGTGAAAAGTGAATAATAGAAGCTGACAGCCCATAACTTAACCAGTAACAGCTGATCATTGTCAGATATAGTTACTATCTACAGGTTCGAGTAACCGCAAATCAATAGTACGCAGGTGCTTGCAGGGATGCAATAAGGGCTAAGCGGGTGGTATGTTGCTCATTAGAATCCTATAGCGCTAGATGAAAACTCATCTTTGTTGTTCGTTAGTGTTACAGTTCATCTTATGTAGAATAAATCAGAGGTGCGCATTCCATGACACTTTACATTAAAAGCGCTGAGAAAATTAAACTCAAGTTAAAAATTACATTATTCTGAAATACTGATTTCCTTAAAATTGAATATTTATCAGATTTAAAGAGCAACAGTTTTGTTACTAAAATATACACTTTCTGAAGTGAATTATAGGATCAATATTTCTAAGAGCAATCAGAACATAATTTTTCTCTGTTTAAAATTAAATTAAAAGTTTTCTTGAAATTCATTCCAAGCGTTGGAGTTACAATAAATATTAGTTTAAAATCTTTTCTGAATTGGTTTCCCTGCAATAGAAAGATCGTTTTTAAATTTGAACGAATATTTCTTTAGAAAGACCCGCAATTTTACTTAAATTTATTTTGCATAAATTTACTTTTCAATGTTCATTACAATATTTTAAATTTAAATTTAAGATATCGAATTTAATTTGATATGTGTATTAAAGTCGACTGTTCCCGAATGATGTTTTGAAAACAGATAAATAATCAGGTACAAATGGAAATTATGATTTAACTAACATTAATCTGAAGTGTAAAAATTTAATTTAAATATGTATCTGCATTGTAATTTTTAAGTAAGTCTTTATGAAGTGAAAACTTTTTTGGCGTATTGTGCCGGACACTTTTGTGATAAAATATCACCCAAAAAAATATATGGAGAAAAAAATATTTTTTGATTACGAGCTGACTCGTAATCAAAAATCGTCACGAGACGTTAAGCATATAATAGCAGAAAAAGAAATGGGGTGAGAATTGAGATATAAATATATATACACGTATAAAATACTCGTATGTAGAATGAGAGGTCGGAGAAAAAACATCGAGGATCCGTCGATGATTCTCAATACACTTCTTCTTTCTCTTTCTGTATTCTTACCCATAAGCAAATATACGTTTATATCAATACATAACCCTCGAAGGCGCAGAGCATGGAGTTTAAGATACCCGCATTCTCTGTTTTCGATGTTAGTGACATGTATTAATTTAGCTTTTGTCCATTCATAAAAGTCAAATAACATTGGTGAAAAAAATAAAATACGACACAAAACTCGATTCTGTTCCTCAAAAAGCCAAGCGGATAAAATATAAACCAGTGACAATTCACATTCATCCTGATATATCTCAGATAACACTTATGTTTCACAGCCCCCACAAATTAGATTATTTCAGTAATTAACCAATCAGTTTGCATCACAAGCTAGAATAATATTGACCAATCAAAAATACACTACGTGGTCCAATCACAACTGTGAAAAGTACTACCACCGTTAAGGTATATCTTCAGAGAATGAGATGAATGAATTGTAGCGTGTGTGAAAAATGCCATGCCTGACCGGGACTTGAACTCGGGACCTCCGGATGAAAGGCCGAGACGCTACCACTCGCGCCACGGAGGCCGGCGTGTGTGAAAATTACGACGTATGAATATGAAACAGATTCCAAACAATCATAATCCCTTTTTTTAACCAATCATATTGTGCGATGTAAAAGTTATCAATTACTATAAGACAAATTTTACCCGATAAAATACAGACCGCCCCCGGAACGCTGTTACCTCTTTATCATATACAAAGGTCATACTACCAATTTCGATTGTTAATTTATTGTACATATTGTATATATATATATATGACAAAGGAAAGTTTTAAATTAATTTTGTGAAAAAATGTATTATTTATTATAGATCTATTACTTTTTGGCATAAAAAAATAACTAGCTAGATGATAATAATATTTCAGAAGTTTGTTTATCCTCCGGAACTACAATTAAGTATATCTTCAGAGGGATAAGGTGAATGAATTGTGTAGCGTGTTTGAAAAATTCCATGCGTGACCGGGATTCGAACCGGGACCTCCGGATGTAAGGCCGAGACGCTACCACTCGGCCACGGAGGTCGGAGTAAATATAAAAATTTTTATACGGATTTGAATACTAGATCGAGGATACCGGTGTTCTTTGGTGGTTGGGTTTCAATTAACCAC
>JAAAKQ030288057.1:0-10350 GCA_010016005.3 Zanna intricata | reverse complement strand
CACCGGTATCCACGATCTAGTATTCAAATCCGTATAAAAATTTTTATCTTTACTAGGACTTGAACCTTAGAATTCTCAACTTCAAAATCAGCTGATTTGCGATGTCGCATTAACCACTAGACCAACCCGGTGGGTTCTCTGCAGTAACCTATTGTCAATATTTGCCAACTATTTCCTTCTTTTTATTTTCTTTTTTTTTTATGGGATGAAAAATGGGTAATTATAGTCTCTATGCAAGTTAAAAAGTAATATTTGTAGTTGTAATGGTATCTGATAATTATGTACATGAAATTTACTTCTATTATTGTCTTATTACATACCTGAGTCTATTGTGTTAATACCTGATAAAAAATATTAAGCCCCTAAAGCAATAGGTAACTGGTATTATATTAAATAAATATTGATTATTTATGTCACAATCTAAATAATTTTTTTTTTTATTTAGAAGCATCAATTACTGTGGTCATCAGCCCCTTTCCACTTTAAAAAAAATTTCTTTCTTGTCCTGTTAAAAAAATACAGTAGTGACATAGTCAGAAGACTAGTATTGTCAAAACAAAACATCTCAAAAAGACTTTTCTAGGGTTATAAAAACCATTAATAAACATACAATGATAAGGTTGTAATGGGCCCTTGCCACTTGAAAAACACACTAAACTTGTCACATTAAAAACGCTTCATAATACAAAAGACTTTAAAACACTCAAACCATTTGTAATGAAATGTCAAAAAATTATGAATTAAAACATTAAATCACAAAATTAAGTCAAATCACATAAGAACTAATTTCTTAATTTATATCGCCTAGGTTTCTCCTTAGACCATCCTTTTGTTCATTTCTTTCTTTCTTTCTTTTGTTCAATTCTTTCTTTTCTTCATTTTCCTGAAGGCCGTGATGTCAAATTCCAGGTTATCTAAAGCCTCTGAAATGGATCCTTCTGATCCTCTGCAGTAAATCATGTAGGATCTCCTATTGCTGGCATCACAAAATGTCAACTCTGATTGTGGGGTCAGCAGTGGCCTCTTTTATTTAAAGGCCTCCTTCCCTTTGGAGGTTCCATCATTGGATCTTCAAAATCCTTTTTTTCTAATAACTTAATTTCCAGTTTCACTGTTGCCTGAATGGGCATTTTCTTCGTTGTTACTTTAACCTGCTTTGATTTAGCTTCGGGCTTCTTCTCTGTTTTAACCTCATTTTCGCTACTCTTCAATTTTTCACTGAAGATGAGTTCAACCATGTATGCTAAAATTGGTGCTAGTTCAGAAACTATGTTCCATGGTTTAATGGTAGCTGCAGGAGTTGCATCAACCTGTGCATATGACATGGCATTCTTCCAAGCACAATTCTCCTGGCTTCAAAGTAGCTGACTTTCTGCGTAGTCTTGATCTCTTTTCAGCTATTTCTTGTTTGTAGATCGGATAATTCCTAAATCTTGCAGAGTGGTACCTGTGAAAATTGACGCATTCAGGTGGAGCCCTTCACATGTCATTAGGGTGTAATGGGTCACAAACATTATATACATGGGTCACCATATATATATATATATATATATATATATATATATATAGATTTGCTTCCTCATACAATATGCTGCTATGTGTTCAAATCGCTGACATCCAAAACAGCGCAAAGGAGCAGGAATAAACAGACTAATGTCTAACCTGTAGACAATCCAGCTGTAATCTTCTCTGGAAGGTTTGTTGAAGGTTAACATGACTGACACAGAGGGTAGGACTTCTCTGTTGCATCATGTATTTAGTTGATGTCACACAACAATTCCTTGCTCAAGAAGTTCCTCTAAGATTTTCTCTTCTGCACAATTTAACAAATCTCTACACACGATTACACTCTTAGAGGAATTCAGAGTAATATGTGTTATAACCTCAATGTCCAAAACTCCAATCTTCTTGGCTTTGAGTAGCCATAATGATTGTGTATTTCTGACAGTTTCAACGAACAGCCCAATCTTTCTTCTTTCTCTTACATGTCCACCAGCAGATTCCGTAATGCCTCGAGCTATCATGAAATGACTGACTTTCAAAAAAAAAACACTTCTTTTTGTTGTATCACCAGATATTTGGAATTATACAGTATTCTTCAGAAGAAACTTGGTTTGACCTGTCTTCTCTATCTTCATGACTTATATACTCATCCTTCGCTTCGCTTCCGAAGCTAAAGGCTCTACAAGACTAGAGATTTTACGCGGACCCTTTGCCATGGAAGTTATGGAATTAAAATATCCATAAAATTTGTTTTGTCAATCAATATGTCGCAAAGTGTGGGCGGAGAGAAGGTTGAATCATGTCCAGGATCATTGATCCTCCCTGGGTTCTCCCAGTCAGCCATCAGCAAAATTGGCCTCATAACTTTCTAAATTAAGTGCAGAACTTTTCTTAAGGAGAGGAATAACAAAGGAAGTATTAAAGTATCTAGGAAATACTCTGATGTTGAAAATTTATAATAGGAACAAGAATAGTATCTGTTACTTCTTTAAAAATATCAACAGGAATTGCATCAATACCCACTAAATGTTTATTCTTTATATTTAAAATTCAAGTTTTAACTTGCTGTGTATCAACAGTAAATAAACAGTCTGAATCATCAACAAATAAATTTTAGTTGAATGGCTTTGTTTGAAGTGGATTAATATAATTGTTACTTAAAATCCCCAAAAAGAATACATTAAATAGTTCTGCAACAAGAACAGGGGACAAGAAACAGAAATTTAATTCTTTGTATTTTTGGTGAGAAGTTATCTGATCTGTTTTATTTCCCAAATCTTCATTCACTTTTGATTATTCAATATAAAGTTTTATATGTATTATTTTAATTAGATATAATTATTATTTTACCTTTTAGCTTTACAAATAACTTTAGCATAATTTATTTTTTTTAATTTGATTTTGGTAGTTATCAGACAAATTATATTCATGGAAATTTCTGCAGGTATTGATGATGCAATTTCCAACTTTCTTATTGTTCTTTACTTATTAATTGATAATTAAGAAATTATAACATTTAATTATAATCAGTTTATTCATTTAATGCTGATACCTAAACGACAATATGAAAATCTTTGTTTCATCACTGCTTATTAATATCATGATTGTTTCTTAAGCACATATTACCACTTCTAGATACATATTAGTAGATAAGTTGATTATAATATGGATGAAGTGATTATTAAGTGTTGAAATATATTATGATGTTCATGAAAATACTAAGTATCAGTTTATAACAATTTTCTGACAAATTTGATAAGTAGGTTTAAAGCTCTTTCTTATGTTTACGTATTTGATAAAACAGAGATATAAAAACGCCGTTCGCTCATACTGTGCGAAAAATGTTGCCAACATGATTTTAAAAAATGCATTCTGTTTTTAATAATTATTATTTTTCCATTCATAAACTAACTTAGAAGGAATTTAAAAATAGATATTTCTCCACACAATATACAAATATGAAAATTAAACGATTTCTTCCATTTGTCATACTGTACGATTCTCGTTCTGTTGATCAGATGTACATTGATAATGAGCGCATGATCAAGAGATAAAATTTCTAAATAAATACTTTTCTAAAATAAAATTTCAGCATGAATAGATTATACGGAAAAAATATCTTCCTATTGGTATACCTGAGTAATAAAAACAACTTTCTGGCTGCTTGAAACAGGCAGCAACAAGTGTACTTTTATGGAAAATTAGGTTTAGTTTCTGCCTTGGGGTTGACAGAGTTTGACATTGTAATAATGTTTTTGTGATTGTGGGGTATTGGGAATGATAGTGTTTAAATTTTTTTTTTCAAATTCATTTAATACTTAAGAATTTTGTTGTGTACGGGCAGGCATAGACCTACCTTTTTAACATTAATGTTAAGCCATTCAGCTTTATTTTACGTAATCCTTTTCGTTTCTTCAGACGAAAGTAATATTCCAGGTTTTTATTAGGAATGGGCTTTGATGTAACGAGATTTAAAGGAGAAGTTGATGAGGAGTTGGTTTGTCCAATATGTTCTGGAGTCCTAGAAGACCCATTGCAGGTTAGTTTTTCTTTTTTTTAAACCACACAAAAGCCATCAAACCATTATTGTGTGATGCTGAAATTGTTTTACTTTTATAACTTTTCCCTCTGTGAACATTGTTATTTATAATTTCCAAATATTAATTTATCAAAACATATTTATGATTATTGCCTTATTAGGTAAGTAATAAGCAATTACATAAATTATATTTATCAAAGTTTAGAGCTTATAATAAAAAATCGATAATTGTTTCAGCATCTTATTGATTTATATAATTTGGCTTGACTGTTAAATTAATATAAATTGTAATATCCAACTTAGCAAATTTTGTGAATACATGTGTATGTTTAGTGGATTCAGTGCATTGTCTTTTTTGACACTAAATCTAACTATTGTCAAAGTATAAAGTTGTATTTTATTTTCAGACCATTTTAATTATTGTAGTTTTTAATACAACACTAATTACACCTTATATTAACTGTAAATTTTCTTATCAATTTTTCTTATCAACGTAAATGAGGATACTAATGTCTAGAATTTGCCCGTATTCTGTTTAATGAACAATATTTATATTTATAACAAAATGCTCAATAGTCTGATGTGTAGTGATTTCATTTTTATTAGCTACGTTTTGTCAAGGTGTTCAATGAACACTTTCTATTATAAAGGATGGACAGATTGCTGTAAGTGAAAAGTCTCAGTTTGTTAGTTTAAACCTAGCTCTGATAAATGCCATTCTTGCAACTTAATATTGTGCTATAAGACTAGTAGGGTACACTGTACTGTTATGTCATCAATTTTTATTTTGCTCCATATCTGATACTTAGATGTAGATTGCAGTAATAGTTTAATATTCAGTGAAGCATTTTAGATTTAACAAATATTGTAAAATATGATTGTATAATAAAATTTACTTTTTTCTTTTTTTCTTAAAATAATCATAACTAATAGAGGTTATGCTTAGCTTGCATTGTACTTTTTTTTAATTTGATAGCCATCTGTGTTTTCAAGGCTTTTTCTTACAGTGTATTCTTTAATTTTTTAGTTGTTTATTCATAAATTTATTTTTATTATGAATTCATTAAAAAGATCTGCTGCATTGGCTAAATTTTGGAGGTGGACGTGCGAAACTGATGATAATGATAAAGATTTGTCAGACAGCTGTTCGTGTTCATTCAAGCATTACCATTTTTCATAAACAGAATTTGTTTATGATGGTAATAACAAATAGTAATGATGATGTAAGTGAATAAAAGAATAGTTAATACAGATTGCTTATCCAAAACATAATTCATAATTTAAGGTTAGAAATGGCGAAGACCATTTTTGAATGCAACTAAATGATGATTACTAGTGTTGATGAGAAGGATGTAAATTTTTAAATGTAATAAATACTAGTGAAGTGAACATTTTTTTTATATATGTTATGTTATATATTTGTTGTTTATGTATTTATATAGTTGAATAACAAATTTTTATAGGGAAAAGTTTTTTATATGAGCTCAAACTGATCTCATTTTTTTTGTAAAGTCAAAAGTATTTCATTCAGCACCAATTCTTCAAGGTAAATTAAGGTAAGACTTTTGTTTTTAATTTAAGATTTATATTTCACTTTATTTACAGAATGTTAAATTTATGTGAACAATATATTTTTTAAACTACAAAACACATTTCTAAAAATTGTCTGCTAGTTACAACATTAATTAATATGCGTTGTCAGACCTAGATTTAATTCACCTCTTTTGTCTGATAATAAAAGTGCATGATTGTATGAACATATTCACATGCACATTTATGAGTTTACCTTTATATTTTCTCTTTATCTCATTTTAGGCTCCTTCATGTGAACATGCGTTCTGTAGAGCTTGTATTCAGGAATGGATTTCACGCCAACCTACTTGCCCAGTAGATAGACAAACAATTACATCAGCACAGTTAAGGCCTGTGCCACGAATATTACGGAATCTTTTATCTAGGTAATGAATTTTTATTAGAAGAGTAGCAATTAATATTTAAACACTTTTGTCTATTTAATCTTTATTAGATAAGTACTTTTCTGAAAAACGTATTTTTCTTCTGGTATAAAATCCGTTTGACAACATTAAATTTTTTTTAGAACCAGGGTATTTCTGAGTGTAACAGTCATCTATACCCTTCCCAGTAGATTCTAGAAATTGTAGCACCCACAGAATCAACAAGATTTTTCTTTCTTAGTTTTAAAATTATAAATTTGCAAATAATTAATTAATGTGCAAACAAATAAGTGCTTAACTCTGTTCTTTCTTAATTTGACCAACCTTTGACTATTTTTTAAAACCTTATTTTCAAAAATTTATTTGTTTTTCTTTTCATTATCCAGGCTTTACTTATAAATGTCTCTAAATATTTTTCCCTTTCTCATCCGAAATCATGAAGTCATTACCCACAGAGGTCTTTTTTTTAACTAAGAGAAAGAAGTAAGTGTTTAATTATATCATATTTGACTAAAATATATCATTTTTTTTTTCCTAAAGTTTGTTTATAAAGCAAATTGCATGTATATAAGTTGACAATTCACTGCCTAATTTGACCACAACCTTGGATCTGGCAGCAAAAGCCAGTAAAACTCCTCTTAATAATTAAATAAAAAACCCACTTACCAACAATTTTATAAGTTAGTTCAAGCACTTTCGGAATGAAATTCCATCATCAGGAACCCAAAAAATGTATTATAATTTTATCAAAACTAAAACCTCATAGTCTGTGTAAAATGTTTATGTTAAGTATAATAGTGTTATCTATTATATATATATATTTTTTAAAATATATATCTACTGTTATCTGATAACAGTGGAGACATTCACTATGACAGGATATAGATCGACATAATTTTAAACATATGACGACCACCGTTATATATTTTACACAGACTATGAGGTTCTAATTTTGATAAGATGAAAATATATTTTTTTTGGGTTCCTGATAATGGGATTTCATTCTGAAAGTGCTTGAACTAACTTATAAAATTGTTGGTAAGTGGGTTTATTATTAAATTATTATATAACCAACGGGCCATGTTTGATAAAATTATTAAAACTCCTCATGCTTACTATCATTTATCAAGTTTCTTTGTATTACATGCTTGTATTAAAAAAGTATTTCAGTAGCCATACATTATACTTTGTATCTTTTTCTTGAATATACTACTATAACAATACGGTAAATTGTGGGAATTATGAGTAAGTTTACATTCCTAAAGCTCAAGGTAATAAACAAAGCAGAAGAAAATGAGAGAAGATTGCTGTTGATAAGGGCCAGTGAAAGTTGCATTCATAACTGGCAGAAAATGAAATGTTTATTTCTGAAAAGCAGTGATTCCATCAATAATTTTATGGAGGGAAATTTAAGTTTCCACAAAAAAAAACAACTTTATAAATGTTTTGTCACAATTGCAGTACGAATTCACAATTTAATCAGAAGAATATCAACTGGAAGCTATGAGAATTGCAAATAAACTTGGCATAAAACATTTCATAACTACTCTGAGGGTGATATGATGTTTTAAAAGAAATTCATTACTCGTTTAGAAAATAATTATTGTACAGCATCTTCCTATCTTATACAAAGAAAAAGTAATCCATTGGTAGGGCATAGATTTTTAGAACCAACGATTGTACTTCTTGTTGACTGAAATCAGCAATGAAGAACAATATCTGTATTTTGAACTGCCATCAAAAATAGTAATCAATAAAAAATACACAAAGAAGTATTATGTTAACACTTTTGTGTGAGAAATCATCATTGTACTTGATCTTTTGTATCATAGTGGATGGTAGTAAATTGCCACTGTATAGCATTTAAAAAAAAAACCTATCAAGAACAGAAATATTCATAGTATTTATTAGAGATAGTAAATCAGGTTGGATGGAGAATTTTATCATTCTATAATGGATTGTACAGGTCTGGAAAAATGGAGCACAGCTGAAAAAAAGAAACATAACTGGTTATTGATGATTTTTGCAAACGCACTAAAGATAAAATGATGTAAGAAGGAGCAATTATGGAATATGGTTTAAATAGCAATTCTGGGAGGTTTAATATTGATGCTGTAACCCTTACATACTAGTATTTTTAAGGTATACTTGGCTCCTTGTAAAAGATAATATATTCTGCAAATAGCAGAGGAGAAAATCCCTTTATACACTCTTTTTTTATACAACCTTTCAAGAAAAAAAAAAAAAAAATGGCCTGATATTGAAATGATCTGTAATTGATTAAAAAACTTCCTGGGCACAAATTTTACCAGATTTCATAATGAAAACCTTTTTTAAACATGGCATTTTAAATACACTTAACAGGTTAAAGAACAATACTCATCAGAACAAAGTTTTAGACACGTATTCTTATAGTAATAATGTCAAAGATGACCTAGTCAGTTGTATACTATAGTTATGTACCAGTTATTTTTTATGGTTTAGTGTAATGAGTTAATGAAAGTTGTTAGGTTTTTTAACATGTAATTAGATTTTTAAGTTTTTATGTTAAGATCTTTTTTTTTCCAGCGCTATACAAAATAATATGTACAATACATTTGAGTAGTAATTCTTATAAAATTTTAATTTTTTTTCTTTTTTTTATAGTTGTCATAATTTGCTTTTTTACCTGCAGATAGTTGAAAATAATGTTACAAATATTAATTATATTTTCATACAAAAAAATACAACACTAGCTTACTGTATGTTGCCACTTTAAAAGTTGTGTGTTTAATTCTGCATTACTGCTTATTTGTTCAACAGCTTACAATCAAATTAGGGAATACCGTTGTTTTTTTTTTCTTCTTATTATTTGTTAAATCAGGACATAAATTCATAAAATATAATATAAATATATGAAAAGTTATATACATTATTTAAAATATGTATTATATTCCTTATTTAAAGTAACATTATAATCATATTAGTCATATTAATTTTGTATTATTACAGTTGAATATTCTTATTTTATTTGTTTGGTAGTATTTTTATGTAATATTATTGTTTTACAAAGTGTGAAGTTTTTCCTTTTAGAGAAAACTAATTTAATGTGTTTAAAATTTTATTTTCCATTAATAACTTTTGATATTAAACCATCTGTTCTAAAGTATTTCACTAAATTTTTGTTTTTTTTTTTTATAATGAAATTTTAGTATCCTTGTTTAATAACTTCTATTTATTAAGACGTGAACCTAGGAGTTCTGCATGTTTTTTTGACAAACAATATGCAGAAGTCACGAATTAGTTCGTTCAGTTCTGCTTGTGTGATGACGTTCAGTATTTGATTCTTCTAGAATGTAATTAGTATTGATTGAAGATTAGGATTAATCCGTTGAGACATTTGGGAATCGGAAATTTCTTTCCAAGAAGTTAGAGCACATTGGAATCTGTAAATTAACACTATGAAGTACTGGTCTCATAGCTGAACGAACATTTGGATTTTCAATACTGCTTTTATTGTTTGGATTGAATCCAGTAACATTTGTTAAGCAAAAATAGCAGTCATCATAACGGTCATTTGGCTCTCGCCAAATCATAGGTATACCAAAAGGCAAATAGATTTGTTTTTCCTTTTAACCACCTGATTAGTTTAATGTAGTACTTTATACATGTTACATTTGAAGTACAGGGTAAATTTTGGTCTCCCAAGGGACATGAAAATAATGTTAGCAGTTTTTAGCAGATTCGATATTGATTTTCATTGCCTTTTTGTGATGAATTCTACGCAAACGTAATAGAAAATATTTGGAGAATTTTTATAAGCCAGATTTTTATTCATTGTAAAATTCAAAATGTTTTAATGGATGAAAGTAAACTGAAACATTACAGAAATACCTAATTATAAAAATAATTAAGGTTTAATTTATTAATACTTATTACTTTAAATACTTCATAAAATTGTTTCACCATGGAATGCAATAAACACACAACAAAACACACACACACACACACACACACACACACTCTCTCACTCACTCACTCACTCACTCACTCTCTCTCTTAAGAAAATCTTGAAATATTCATGTTCATTAAAATAATACCAAAAGTTGTGTTCTGTCATAAAAATCTTTCACTAAATTTATGGTATCCCATATGAAAGAATGTTTATAATATTTCATGATAAAACCACTACCACAACTAAAAACAAAGCAATTCATATCAATAGCTTAACTGATACAGAAGAAAATTTCATTGCGCTGAATTACTCATTACTTGACTCATTGACATGACTGGTTTGACATGAAATGACATTGGACTTTTATATATCAAATATAGGTCTACAGCATGCACCACCATATAAATCAGATGTAAATA
>JAAAKQ030288024.1:0-10350 GCA_010016005.3 Zanna intricata | reverse complement strand
TAAATAAATTATTGTGAGAAGGCTTGATATCATGTTGGTTATTTATACGAATCATGTTCTCACTATAATTGGCGACTATGAAAATATTGTTAAAATAATTCTGGGGAAGTTGATATCGTGTTAAATACGAATCATTTGCCCACGTCAATGGTTTTCTTTGTCTTCTTGAGTCCATTTTCTCTCTCTCTTCTGTGAGTGGGTTTTTTTTATAAAATAAGCACTTATGTTTATTTTATAAAATTTTTACTGTATACTTTAATATTTTGAATTCAATGAAATAGATTAATTGCAATATATTATAAGTGATGGGAGTTTTGAGATTGTTTAAAACATAGATTAGTTGACTGCAAAAACTAATTTTCTTTTGTCCATACTTGGGGATTACATCATAGATGTAAGTATGGCGGGGTAATTGTCCTACCCAAGCTCATTTATTCAAATGAAAAATTATACGTCAATATGAATAGGTTATAATAGTACAGCGTGGCAAGAAGCATGTTTGAATCGTGGTGGGAGTGTTCTCTGGTGAACAAGTGGGGAACTGGCAGTTCAAAATCTGGATGGTCTGTGATAAAACTCAAAGATTATAGAACATTTGAGGTAGGATTTAGCATGAAAGTCAAGGTATTTAAGCACTGCAATCAATGCTAGTGAGTTGATACATTTGATCTAGTTCAAATCGCAATCCCATAAAATAAGAATCTACAATGGATATTAGAAACGATTTTAGCAAGAAAGGTATATCTATAAACATTTTCATTTGAGTCAATGAGTTGCAAAACTATCTAATTAAAGCAACCTAAAATCTTCAAGAAATGTGAAGACTGTTTTTTTGTTTGTAATAATACTGATTTAGATATTGTTTTTATTATTGAAATTTTAAGAAATATCATACAATACTAAATAAGGAAATAATATAAAGGATACCACACTCCAATAATTTTAAATAATGGTTGAAAATTGTAATTAGCACTTCTGCTAGTTGCAAATAACAAAACAAATTTTTATAAAATATTAAAGGTTTATTTAAAAATACCATCATTCAATAATAAAAAACATTAAAAGTTTGATAGCTAATAAATAGTGAATGATTAAAAAATCCATAATAGTCCAATTTTTGTTGTAATCAAGTTCAATCGCTACAGAAGTTATGTTAAACACAACACAATCTTGACACCAAAATTTCTAACCTTAAATCAGATGCATGTTAGTTGGTGCACATTAATTTCTTTCTGTAGACAGCCTCAGCATGTTAGATTTGATCATTCCACCAATCTCTTTGCATTTTTGTTTTTGATTATTCCACTATTTTGTAGAAATTAAAAAAATTACATTTGCAAATTTGAAAAAAATGACAATTGGGTGGTTTTGAAACTCTTAATTCATACCTATGTTAAGAACATTTTTCATGAACAAAAACAATCTTTTACTGATTTTTAAAATGCTGTAACTTTATGAAAAATTATTGTATGGAGATGATAAAAAAACATTTTTAAGCTTGAAGTTTCTAGTAGCAGTCTGTTCAGAAGCTTAAATTCTTAGTTGGTATAATTTTTTGGGGAAATGTAGTAGTAGTTTTTTCTTTTAGGGAAACAGAAGAAGAAGCAACCAGATAAAACTAATAGTGAAAGTGATAGCAATGGAAAAAGGAAATCAAAGTATAATGTTGGTAAAAAATCAAGTGAATCTTTGAATCTGGTTCTGGTGTACTGGATTCAAATGTCTTTTGATAATGATGTGGTCACTGGCTTGGACATTAGTTTAGTACGACCCATCTCAAAAATGGTTTTAAAAAACTGTTGGTCACCAACTTCAAATTATGACTTTGCTAAGATTTTGTTGCTTAAGTGTTGTACACTTAAAATGAAAATTTAAATACAGCTGGTTGGTGGAATATGCTCCTTGGCTGGCATATTCCAAGAAATTAAAGGGCATGTTGTGCATTTAGTGTGATGTTTCCATCAACTATTGTGCATGGTGTTTTGAGTTCTTTCAAAGTGAGGAGGCCCTTTACTCGTTATAAAGATATGGATGAATTCACAAAATCTCACACGTCATCTCAGTGACCAAACCAGTGGTCAAAGCAGTAAAATGTTTTGTTGAAAATATACCTGTTGATCTACAGCTAACTAATTTGAAGATTTGATCAAACTCTAAACTGACGTTGGTGACCACATTTTAAAAGAGCATATATAAAAGGGCATTAAAAATGCCACTTACTTGTTACCACTGACTCAAAATAAAATAATCAGCTAATGTAGAGATGTCATTAGAGACAATATCACTACTGATGTAAAGAAAGCATATACTTACAGTATACTGGCAGATGAGAGCAGTAACATATCAGGGAAAATGCAACTTCTCATTGGGGTTAGATCTTTTGATGAAAAAAAAAAAAGGCGATGGTTTGTGAGGAATTTCTAGGTTTTGTAGAGTTGACTGACATGGATGCAAAATCTGTAGCATCTGCAACAAATTTGTAGAAAAGGTAGGGCTTTATCCAGAAAAGTGCATCAGACAAGGATATGATGGGTCTTCCAGTATGGCGGGAAAGGATGGTGATGTCAGGAAATTATTCAAGAAAAATATACAAAAGAGATATACTTTCACTGTGCCAATCACAAACTTAACATAGTTGTAAATGAATTAAACAAAATAGCAGTGATACAAAATATGGTTTCCACAATAAAAGAAATAATAACATTCTTCTGAAAATCGGCTCTTCAAAACGTATACTGAATATACCAGTGCCAAGACCAAAAATCCATTGGTTTCAAAAATATAAAAGTATTGCCACATTCAAGAAATATTATGTGTAAACTGTTATGGCTTTTGAAAAACTATCAACAGATGGTAATAATGCAAGTGATAAGCTGCTTTTCAAATGCACTATGGCTGCTACAAAATCAGAATTCATTGTTAGTGCTTGTCTTATAGCATAATATTTGGCACTCCTGCAACCAGTAGTAAATGCTCTTCAGTCAACCAGTGTGGGCTTACTTCAATGTACAAATCACATAAAAAAATCAGACATCAGAAAAAACACTGTGGAAATGTAATTGTTGAAAGTGAAAGTGTTACAGCAGGAGCTAAATAAATCGCTGAGAATCTTGGAACAAATTTCAATATGCCGTGAGTAATAAATCAGCAGAAACATCATGCAAATCCACCAGCACGGACTCCTAGCGAGTTTTGGAGAAGATCACTGATTATTCTGTACATATATTATTGATAATGTCTCTGGAACAGCATTTTTCTGGGGAGAACTTGCCCGCGTTCTCAATGCTTACATTGCGCTCTCACATAAAACTTGAAAGCACATGAAGATTTTTTAAAAAAATGACAAGTTTTATAGTTATTACAAATTGAATGATTTCCTCCAAGAAGCTGAACTTTGGTACAACCAATGAAAGGAAAAAATCTGCCAAATGCCAAACTGATGGAGATAGAACTAGCTGCACTAGTTAAAGAAACCCAATTGTTCTACCTATCCGTAAAATGGGCGCTACTTATCTCACTTACACAGCCCAGCACAATGGGCACTATCAAAAGATCCTTCAGCATCTTAGGCAGGGTAAAAACTTGGTTACAGTCAACAATGATAGAAAATCAGCTTGTCAGTCTTTGCGTGATGAGGTTGCGTAAAAAGAGGTTCTGGATGCTAAAAATAAATTTGAGAAAGAAATTTTGTCAAGATTTAGCCAGAACTCTATTAGGCTAGTGGTGAAATAAGATTAAGAAAGGTTCGAATAGCTTTGCAACTAATTATTTTTAGCATTTTCAAATAAAATCGATTTTTAATAAAAACTGTTATCTTATTTTTGCTCCCCTCTGGAGAAAATCCCAGCTATGCCTATGGATTACATACTATATGTTTATCATTTTCCTTCTATGCAATAAATCAAGATAATTACTGATGTAATGAATATAATGTAAATATTTTAATCTAAACAAGAAATGTTTCATTCAAAAACTACCAATTGTATTTGTTTTATTTTATCCTAAAAAAAAACATATGTAAATTATAATTGCAAATAATACTTCACATCTATGTTAAGCTCATCACAAAATGATTAACTTCACATTGCTACACTTTATATAAACAATATAAACTCTGGTGAAAGTAAAATTAAAAAAAAAACAAACACTATATAGAGTAGGAAAAAAGTACTTGAGACCAACAATTATTATTAAACAATCATTGTGTGTTTAACAGTCATCTGTTAAACAATAATTATAAAGGAGTAAAGTAAAAATAAAAATAACAAAAACCTTCATATATGGTCTAAAATGTAACTTTAAAAATACAACATAAAAAATAATTTAATAAAAACCACATTTACAAAGCATTAAATAAACATCTACCACTGTTCTTAGAATAAAACAAAAATATAAAACTAAAAGAGTGAGACTTTTCTTTGAATAGAACAATTTAAAAGCAATAGAGTAATTTATATTACACACTTTATATAATCTATAATATTTAGTTAGACTGAGCACTATTCTCTGTTCAACTCCACTTTAATAAAAACATTCAATATAAAAAATTATCTCAAGAAACAATGAAATAAAAGATTTCAATCATCTAAAAACTATCTTGACTGAATAACTGACTGACTAATCATTACATAAATCAATCTAATAAAGAAAATTACAGATAAATTATAAAACGCCACAATTAATAACTCTCACTATTGTTTTTGCTGGTAGTCATCCTTTTTAATAGCAGCATCAGAATGTGAAAACGTGATTTTACCTGAAACATAAATAATAGCAATAAATATAAAAAAGGATAATAGGATCTTCTTGAATGTATTTTTTTTTTTAATATTATTCTCTTTAAGAAGATTCCATTAGAAAAACATGATTGTTTATCACTTGAACTGCTCTAATAAATTGTGTATTAAACAGAATTTGGTAAACAATTTATGTTCAGTAAATGTATTATTGCAATATACAAGAAGAATATGAAAAAAAATTCCAATAGATGTGTACAAGTGAGGTATACAAAGCTTATTCACCTTCCTTTATGCAAAAACTTCCACACAAGTGACAAAGCATGGATTTTAATGTATTATACTAATACATAGCTAATAAATATGCCTAATGACATAGCTTAGATATCCATGAGCAATTCACTGTGCCTTAAGAGAATGAAAATGAGGAAAATTAAATTAAATCCACTGGAATTTGATTTTTCTACTATTAAAATTAGTAGTTTATAAGGAGTAAAATCTATAAGGACAAATAGTTAATCAACAATACTACTATCATCTCTAATAATTTGGAAAAAGAATAAAAATGTCTGATTATAAATTTTGGACTTAAAATGTTGCATTAAAAAACTTCTAGGTCCAAGTGATTTTTTCCACAAGCTTAAATTTTAATTTAAAGGTTGCAATTTTGGAACTACTGAAAACACCAGTAAAATTTGTTGTAGACAATGGTGTTTCACAATTTTTTTAAAGGGATTTCTTGGCAACATAGTTACTATTTTCTTTATAGCAACTTTATATCAGATATATTATATTATATTAGATATATTTTATATTGATAGTAGTGTATCAGCTGTCTTATCTTAGACAGCTGATATGCTTGGGATGATGAAGAGAACAATGTCGATTTGTAGTTCAGTTAATAAAATATTTTACAGCAACACATTCATTACATTTTATGTACACTAAGTATTCTCACCTACATGGGTCATAGTCATACATGCACACACTTTTACACACTTACAAGAATAAAAATAATATTACCTCTTCAACAGATCGGAGTGGAAGTCTTTCTCTTATCATAATAAACGTTTGGTCAGAATCACCTTCTTGCTGGAATGTTTGTAGTATGACCTTATCTTCCTCCTTGGTCCACGATGATGGAGCACTTCCAACTGATTCAACATCGGATGTCAGAACATCAGTAGGCAAAGGTTGTTGTTGTTGTATATCAGTATTTAAAAATTCAGATTCATTTACTTTATTATCAAGTGAAGATAAAATACCACAAGCATTTACATTATTATAATCATCTTCAATTTTTATATTATCTTGTACTAAAGTTACCTCATTACTACTACTGTCAAATTCAGTTTTAATGATAACTTTATTCATAGACTCAAATTTTGAAATCTCACAATCAGAATTTTTAATCTGTTCACTTTCAGGCTGTTTATTATTTATGACTTTACTATGACCTTTTTCATATAATTTATCTTCAACATAATCATCATCATCATCATCATCTTCATTAATAAATTCAACATCCATTTCTCTTTCCTCATCTTCATCAATTTCAATCTCTTCAATATCTTCATCATCTTCCTCTTCATCTTCTTCAATATCTTCACCTTCATCATCATCTTCTTCATCATCATCAACGTCGTCATCATCATCATATATATCAACATCCTCAACATCATCTTCATCATCATCATGAATCAAACCCGCTTCATGGCAAACAGCTTTAGGTGACAATGATGATGCAGATGATAATAAAGGTATAACTGTATCATTATTAACATTCTGTAACAAGTTTTCAATTTCTCTTTCAACTTCCTCATCTTCCCCTTCTTGAGAAGATTTACTATCGGTTATACAATCATCACAACTATTATTTTTTATACTGTTTGTTGATTTTACTCCAAAATTAGCAGAATTTTTTACATCACTTAATACAACAAATGAATCCAAATTTAAAGTTTCACATTCCATATGTGTTACTTTTTCTTTATCACTGTCTACATCTTTATCTTTATTTGTTTCAATCTGGTTACAATTTCCTTTTATGATTTTCAAAGATTTAATTGTTCTTGGCGATTTAGCTTTAGTAGGAAGTGATTTAATATCAGATACATCATCTTCTGATTCTGAAATATTTTAATTAACAAGAAAATTAATAAAATAACATTAACTGTATATAAACAAGAAGTATCAATAATATTTTGATTGCTATTACAAATGTACTGAAATTCTATACAGATATTTTTTCTTTTTTAGTGTTGTAAATTGTTTCATATTATTAGATCACTCACAGTAACTGTAGTTACAACTGATCTTGTACAGTTTTAGGATATCTAGTTATTGTGCTGAATCTTAAGATTCAGTCATTCCCTGAATCTTAATAACTGAAGTATAAAGACAATACTGTTTATTTTGCTCTAATTAAAAAAACTATGCTTTCTGGGTTCTGTACCATCACAGTTTATATTGTTGTTCTATACCTCTTGATGGGTTAGTATTCATAGAAATGGATCTAATAGTTTTATTCATAGAAACGGTTTTATAAAACACAATTAAACACAAAAATATTATTAATCAAAAATATGGTTAAACATATTATGTGATTAAATGATATTTACATAACTTATATATGAAAATGTTGGAACCAAATAGTTAAGGAATTCCTGTAAGCAAGGAGCATAAAATTTCAGTGTGAACTGCAATTCTCAGCTTAATTAATTCTGATCAATTCTTCAAAGAAAGATTTTCTGATAACAAAGATGAGACATGTTCTATATAAGTTCTTTTGATAATATGTTGCAAATTTATTAGAATCTTAAAATATTTTCCCGATGATTATAGATTCCCCTGCAGTTTTACAAACTTTTATATATATTTACTTACCTGAGAATATTTATAAGAAGCCACTGGAAAATTACAAAATACTATACATAAGCTGTTAATTACTATTCAAGATCATTTGACCACTCCATCAAGTAAGACTACAGTTATCTTACCAATCTACCTGTGGTAATTTTCATTAAACATTTTTTTTCTTTGTGTCTCAGTTCTGTTTTAAATTCAATCACTGAACAATATTGCTAGCTAATTTAACAGGCAGGCTTAGTGACTATAAAAGCAAACAAATGAGTTTTATATTAATTTTGTAATTGTTAACTAAGGCATGACTATGTTTAAAGACAAAAGGTAAGGAGAAGGGCAGTGCAACAAGAAGGCACATTGTATGGAAGTGGTCTAGATTGGCAAGAGAACAAGAAACAGTCTAGATTGGCAAGGAACATAGTAACTTTTTCTTATACTTTGCTTGTATCATTAAGGAATTCATGTCTTAAAAATCAAGTTCAATACATCAAAATTTTATTTCAATCAAATTAAAAACATTAATTGAAAAGTTGCCTTTATATGCATATGAAAGTTAAAACAAAAATCACAGGGTGAATGGCACTTTCAATTAAACCAGTCAACAGGATAGTAGATACGTTGACTTAACTGAATGTTAAAGTATCATATTTACTTGAGAGAGAAATTTAGAATAAGGTTTTCTACCCTTATAATTTTTCCATTAACTAGATTTAATAGAAATAATGATTTTCTTTGTGATACTGATTTTAGAGTTTCTAACCAAGTTATGTTCTGCTAACAATGGGTGGGGATTTTAATTTTATCAGGAAATAAAATCTAAAATTCAAATTTTATTTATTTATAAATTTATTTTTTGAAATTTGATGAATCACTCATGTTTAAGTTTTTTAATTGAAAAATATTATCAAAGTTGAATGTTAATCACCTGATATTTGATTAGAAAGCAATCAACATAAGATTTTCTTTCTTATATATAATATAAACTGCTTATCAACAGATTATTCATTTCCCTCAAGTGCTTTCAGCTATTCTGCCATCTTCAGGAGGGATTATAATTTATAATTGAAATATAAAAATATAGATAACAACTGATCATCATTTTGTAAAAGTTAAAGTGTTAAGTCGACGTAACTATGTCCGTATTGTAATTTTAAGTGTTATCTTAACAATTATTCTAAAATAAAAATTATGATATTATCACAATTCAGACATAATTACTTCAACTTAACACTTTAACTTTAACAAGATGATGATCAATTGTTATGCAAATTTAAATATGTGAGTTTTAAACTTTTATATATTTCAATTATAACTTAAAATCCCTCCTGAAGATGGAAGAATAGCTGAAAGCACTTGAGGGAAATTAATAATATTTTGGTAAGCAGTTTATATTATATATAACTGTATTTTACCATGCCATGTTAGAAAAACTTAATATTTTCTTTACTATACATGTGAGAGTTGCATAGATGTTGGGCACTTGTCCTCCTATTAGAGAAGTTGATGGTTTGAGCAAAGGGAATCTAGCTAAATTTTAATGTTACTAGCTCTATGATCAATAAAACCAACTACAACTACACTGCTGGGTTCAAACCAACAACACATCCTTAACTGATATCCAGGAACATAAAAAGTAAAAGGTACATTCAATATGAAAACAGAATCTACTTGTTTGAACATGCAATTTCAACAAAGTCGCAATGTATTGTGTAGAGACTTCAGGAATATTTTACAAATCAATCGAAATCCTAACTGAGTGCAGATAAGACTATAAAATTTTCATAAGACAATTTAACTTCATAAGATTTTGGCTACCGCAGGCAGCCAGTGAAAATAAAACTCAGTACCCTGGAAAATATATTTTAATAGATATTCACTGAATAAAGTTATGCTTCTTAAATTATTCTATTATTTTTCGAATGGAGGAAGGATTAGACTGAGGAGCAAAAACAATTTTTTTTATAACAGATACCACTTCTCAGTTTTTAGATAATAAGAAAAGAATTACTAATAAAATTGAAATTAAAAAATCACAAACCTATACCAATTGGTGACAAAAAACTAAAGTTCCCAGAACCTCCAATGTCTTGAGCACTACTGCCACAATTATTCTTAATTGGTGAACTATCAGCTGCTGGCCTCTTCCTGTTTCTTAATGTTCCAACTCCTTTATCATCAACATCCTTGACAGATGTTTTCTTACATATTCTTTCCATTAAATCTTTTTTATTAACACCTTCAACTACCAGCTTGGCAGGTCTCAGAACTTTACCGTTCTGTATAAACACTCTGCCATTTATAAACTAAAAAACAAACATGAAATTAAGCATTTATCAAATTAATCAAAATATAAAGAAAAATACAACTACAATTAATTACATGTAAATTAATAATACCAAAAACTACAACAGTTAAAAGTAACAGTGGAAACAATTTTTATCCTAAAAAAAAAAAAATTTCATTGAAATTCATTATGCAGAATAGATTCATTAAATTCTTTTTCTTATCAAACTACTACAAGGGTTGTCCACAAAGTAAATGCTGTTTACTCATAGCGGGAGAAGTAGTTGGGGTAGCGCCGCCATTCTGACATCAGTGCGTGTAGCGGCTCAGTACACTTCTAACTGTGCAAGGCGGAGTATGATTCGATTGCGTGTTCTCAAATTATAACTTAAAAACATGAGTGCAGCAATAGAAAATCCCGCCAAATGTGAAGTGCGTAGTGTAATAAGATTTCTTTGGGCAAAAA
>JAAAKQ030288002.1:0-10351 GCA_010016005.3 Zanna intricata | reverse complement strand
GTACTTGTAAGTTTCCTATTTGATTACAATAAAATTTTATAACTATATTGAGGATAATAATTGACTTACCCTCGTATTAACCATTTGTCAGATCCCCTTTTAAGGGCTGTTCAGCAAATTCTTGACTTAATAAAGAGAACACAAAGATTTTTTCAGAAATCTTTTTTCTCTTAGTCACCTTATATAATTAGATAGTTCCATTTTTTTTATTACCTTCAGTTTAATTCAATTTGTACAACTCTGCAAAATAAATGCTTGTCTGTGCTTTGATTTTGTCAATCGAAGTGATTCTTCCTCCAGGGACCCCAATTCTTCAGTTTTGAAATGAGGAAGGTAATTGCTGAGAGTCAAATCTGCTAAATATGGCACATATGGTGGTAATACCTCATCGTGGAGTTTCTGCAAAACTTGGAGACAGTTTAACACAGGTTAATATCGTAAGAGCACTTTCTTTTTGGCAAGATGTGAACGTTTGACCTGGATAGAAATCAGTCCGAAAATTAAGCGTAAGACTTCCTGGTGATAGTCTTGTCTTTTTCCAGGTAGTCTTAATGTGCACCATACCATGAGAATAAAAAAAAAATCTTAGCTATGACTTTTCCTGGAGGTGTAACTGTTTTCACCATACTGTTCTCCATGTGTAACTCCATATCAATATTAATTTTTGTCGGTTCAGCAATTTTTATAAGTATTCTGTGTAATGTTCTGAACGTTGTCCAGAAATGTCTACCGTATTGATTGTTAACAAAAAGCAATGGAAAAAATATGAATGTAATATTAATACTTATTCCTTGTGATAATAAAAATACTTGGGTAGGTTTAGGATTAGATTTTAAGTTATAACATTTGACTGCTCTATATTACATTGAGTCACCATGGATCATTAATAGTTCTATTTTGGTAAATATGAATTGTGAATCCAAGCAGTGGATAGGTGATCAGATTAATCTACTAAATCAGACAAGCATATTTTTCAAAACTTTGACCTCCTTTGGAGGGGGGGGCACTCCCTGATGTTTCAGTTGAAACATCAGATTATTGATGGAGAACCCGAATCAGGTCTCAAAACCTGGAGGGTGAATCGTCTGGATTCACCTTGCCTAGTAATATCAATTCAGTTAGGTAGTTTATTTATTGATGTGAAGCAAAAATAATAAATTCAATTTTATGAATCAAATGTTTCTCAGAGTTAAAAAGGGCTATTAAAAAATAACCTTTTACTGTTTCTAGACCCTTCTTTGTTTCCAACCACTTTTTAATTCTAGTCAGGTGTTATCTTCCCTGACTAGAGTAAAGAGTTCTTTTGAGAAGGAGGTAGCTTAATCTTTTTCAAATTTTCTATATCAAACTTCCCCTCAGATGGTGCATGTATTATGTGGATATTTTTACTGGTTTTTACTATTTACCAATACATTTTCATGAATTGTATATTCATCTGAGTTTCATAACAATCGTAAAAAAACAAACCTCAGATCTAAGGTGATATTTAAAAGGTTCTTTGTGTAAATCAGCTATGATGTAAAATTGGCGGCGTAGTTAACTAGAGTAATTGAAAACTAATAAAGAATGAAAGTACACACAAATTTAGGGTTGCAGACAGGAAATTTTTCCTGAGCTTTAAATGTATAGTGCATAAAATGCAAATAAGCTTATTATTTTACTAATATTTTTGTATTCAATTTTAATAATTCATGAAGTGGATTATTTCTGTTATCTTCTCCCAAATTTCAGTTTCAAGTTTTTGAATTACATATTGCTGAATAAAATACACTCAAAAACATAACTTATGTGTTTATTTTGTAGTGTAGTATGTTTTGCGAGTTGTGTACATAATAACAAAATGTGTACATAATAAAAATAATAGATATATATAAAAATTGTAAATGTATAATGAAATAACTGAAAAATATGGAAACTGTTTTATTTTTTGTTGATATAAAAGCTTGTGACGGGTATAGGCATATTATATAATATTAGCCTATGAAAAATTCTTAGCTCAACCAGAATTCGTACCCAGAGAGCCTTTCAGGTGAAAGACCAGAGGTTCAGGTTAAGGTTACTCCTTGTATATGAGGGAAAGATGCGATAGAAATTATTTTGATTTGCTTTTTGGTAGCCAGTATTACTAATTTACTTACATATTTAGTAACTTTTCCACCAGTTTCCATTTTCATATTCCATAATGCACATACATCTTAACTAATTACTAATTAGATGCAATAATATACACAGATGGATCAAAACATGACACCGTTGGTTGAGCACTTGTAGTCAATGATAGAACATATATGTTTGTTCTGGTATCACAAGTGTATTTAATACTGAACTAAATAAGGCTTTGAATATCATACTAACCCTACTTATTGAAATAGCCCTAGAGAACTTTTATTTCGGACATCCTGTCGTCATAGAAATCTATAAATGCAATCGCTTAGTCGAACCATCGCAACACAAGTGAGTTTCTGCTGGATCCCTACCCATGTGGAGTTCCAGGAAATGAACGTGCAGATTTCACAGCTAAGAATGCATGTAATCAATCATCCTTTACTACCCATGTTACTTCATGTGACTTTATAAACAATGTAAAACTCTCTCTTCATGCGAAGTGGCAAGATGGCTACTGTTGATAACATACTGCGGTATATTAAAGATTCTGTGTTGCCATGGGACACCTTGTGCAGAAAAAATCGTCGTGAGGAAGTGATGTACTGTCGATTGCAGATAGAACATACAAGAGCTATTCATGGGTATCTTATGTCAGCAGTAAACACGCCAGTATGTACACGATGCAACTGCCGCCCCTGACTGTGCACCACATCCTTGTGAGGAGTGCATGTGTTATGCAGCCTTGCGTTGTAAGTAAAAATTACCCAGGACTGTTCGTCAAATCTTTGGTAATGATAATAAGTTTTTAGCCTGGATGTTTCAATTTTTGCAACATATAATTTGAATTTTTTTCTTAATGTTTTTGTATTTGAAATGTTTTTAAAAAAGTGTCAATTTTTTTTGTTAGTTTTAATGTTTTTTGTGTTTGTTCTTATTCTGTTATCCGAGAAGGGCCCTTTACACCCCTCTGATATTAAGTTTTATATTTTAGTATTTAATTTTTAATTTTAATTAAGTTTCAAGTTTCTGTCTGTGATTTTAGGTTTTAGAGCATTTCAGTTATCTTTTCTTTGTGCTGTTGGTTGTGGGATTTTAGTGATATTAAGTTTTTCTAGTCATATTTCAGTTTTACTGAAATATATTTGTTAATATAGATTTTATTCTTGAAATGAGGATTCTGAAATAAAAACTGTAATTTTAAAATTATAGGTTTTAAAATTACTGGAATAAAATCTTGTAATTTTAAATAAAATTGTAAACGATCTAGTGGATAATCAGTATTGTATTCTTTCTTGCCAAAGTATTTTTTGTATAATTTTTTTTAATGTTTTTACTGATGTTGGTCAGTGATGAAACTTAAATCTAAAATATTTAAGTAACAAACTAATAAAATTTTTAATAAATGTTTTGTAAGATTGAATGAAGATTGCTTCAATATTGACTGAAAATGTTTTATCTGTAAGATTCAAGATGTGAAATTTTTCATTCTTAATAAATGAAATAAAAATGTTCATAGTTTTCATTTGGCTCTAGCAGCTGTCCTCAGTAACTGGTGCTGTTTATCTTAAAAATGATTTTTGAAATTTAATTCGGTTTATCATAAAAGGTTTGTTGTAAAGAATAAAGTTCTTTTGTCTAATTTGATAAAGGGATATATATTACTTATTTTCTTAGAAATGTCTTATTTTCTTCAGAAAAAAATGTAAAAAAATTTATTAAATGTAGTGTTTAGAAATGAATTTTTTTTTTTTGTCTTTTTAATCATTATAATTTCATTCAATGTAATTGGTTGTAATATTATTATTTGGTGTATTGCATTTAACTTGTGATAGTTATTTGATAACCCATGCATTGATACTGCTGATTTTGCTTTCCCTCTATAATCTCTTCCCTTATACTTCATAGCATCCCCTACCTGTATTAAGTTCTTTTAATCTGATGTTTGTGTGTATGTGTTTTTACCTGTTGAATTTCATCTTCTATGTATAAACCCCTTTTTAATGAGAGTCGACCCGTCTGTTTGCACAATTAAGATTACTTTCATACTATTAGTGCATTGCATATGTGCGTGCACGTATATATGTGGGAGTAAGAAAAAGAAAGAAATGAAGGGTAGTTGTCGTTATAGGGTGATATAATACTAAGCGCAGGTGCACGCACACACTATTCTCCAATCGACTGTGATGATTTTGATCATGACGAGAGAAGATTGTGCTGACGCTAGGGTGATGAGTCAATATGGACAACAAGTAGTAGTCGCTTTTCTCTCCTCCTTGTCATATATTGCGTTTTTGATTTCTATTGTATTATATAGCAAATGTTACTTGTTGATTGGTCCAGGGTTCGGGGAGAGAGAGGGCGTTGTCATGGCAACCGTCCTGAGCTCAAACCATGGTTCAGAGTCGCCTGTCGCTGTCGGTACTGTTCAGTCCGGCCTTTCTAGCCCACAGTGTTTACCAGCTTCAAGTCCGGCAACCATTACTGTTGTCACGACAACTCCTTGCAATCCAAATACCATTTTACAGGTAGGTAATTATTATATTCATTAATTATTTATTTATTTGATACATATAAAATTACAAAAAACTTGATTACTATAAAGTTCATTTTATTTTCTGGAAAATACTTGTGTAAAATATCATAAAATGGAAAATGTTTTGCTGATATTAAAAAAAAAAAAATCAACTTTGTAATTCACTTCTATATAAGTATGGACAAGTTCGTGAATACTTACATTAACTTTAGGTTTAACATCACAATTTCTCTTGCACAAATGCAAATGCCATAACTGAAAATAGAATTTTTCAATTTTCAATAAAGTTAATTTATCTGTCCATTATCTGTTGAATGTTAAATAACTCAAGATGAAGTTAAGGTATGCTGGAGAAGCAGGGATATGAGGATATTAATTAGTTAATATAAAACTCAATTTAGCAGTAGGTGAACAAAGTTATTTATATTCAGGGACAAAACAACTAAGTATGCTTCTAATAATGAATTTATTGTTTAATAAAATCATGTGCTTTATTGATTCCTTAGAAATGAATTCAATTTTAATTGTTATTCAGGTTTTAGCCCCTACTCTATTCCTAGCTAAGTAGTTGTCTAATTAGTTAAAACTTAATTTTGTATTTGTGTATTGCATGCAAAACTAATTTTACAATTTACTTGGATAAAAAAAAAAAGTAACAGTAATCTGAATTCTATTTTTAGGCGATTTTTATGTTTGGATTTATAATATTTTTAGAGGTTACAATTAAAAATGTAAGATTAATTTATTATTAGCCAGATAAGATAAACTAACAAAATAATATTAAGAATGGATTTCTATGAATTTTGCAGTATCCCACGTCTAGTTAGTATCTAATTTTATAATTACACTAAAATCAATTGTTTATTAAAAAATCAAATTTATAAATTGCTGAAATTTTTACTGTTGTGTGCAACTCCCCTTGTTTTTGAAAATTGTGTTCTCACATCTTCAATCTGGTGGGGTTCATCGTTTCATATTTTCGTTAATATATATAAAATTTTTCAAGAATATCATTATTTTACAATTGTTAACAAACTTCCAAAATTACCAATTCTTACAAAATGGTTGGTCACATTTGAATAACCTCTTTTTGTTTTTGTAAGCTGTGTAATGGTCTGTAAATTTAAAAAAATTATCTGTAATGATTTAATTTTGTAAATTCTTCTTTATTGTTATTTTATTTTTTTAATATTTTATAATGGGGTTATTTGATTTAATTTAATGCATTTTTAATTTATATTTATCATATACATTAATAATTTTTTCTATTTGTGTAAAACTGTATTTTGGGTAAAAACAGTAATTAACATGTGTTTTTTTTACTGTTGTATTTTTGTATAATTTTCATGAAATTTTTTATTCTGGTTTTTATAAACTTTTTTTACAATTTTATCAGAACCATTAAATCTTGCTATATTTTTAAATAATGTTTTCTAAATATTTAATTTAATATATATCTAAAGTATATATTAAATTATTATGTCTGTAGGTATATATTAAATTAATTTAGGTATAACAAATCTGTTTAATTTAAATATTATAATATTTAATTTAATTTGTTTTCTATTTTTTTCTAAATATTATGTTTTTATTAGGGCTAATTAGAATTTAAGTGTAGTGTAATATTACTTGTGGGTTTTCTAAAAAAACTGATGTTTATTATATTATTTTGATATCGGTTTCTAAAAATGTTTTTCTCTTTATTTTCTAAGTTTAAATATAATGTTTAGGATCAGACTTTTTAACTTATTCTCCAAAATAACTTTTTTTTTTTAAAGTTAATCAAGCCTCCACAAGGTACACCTGGATTTAACTGGAACAAGTAGGAGAAATTTTTTTAGTAAATTTGAATCCAAACTTCCCAATTTCACTAGACCCCCTTTAATCTATCGAGTCAAAACCTCACCACACCTAGACCTAGTCCCACACAGGTGAGACTCCTTCCTTGATAGTCAGCCTTTATTGGTTGACAGAGAAGGCTGCACTGATATGCGGAGTGGGCTGCCACTAAGAAAACAAGCAAACAACAATAATACAGAATCCAAAATAACACTGAAGCAACTAAAGCAACTGAGGCATATGTCACTGAAACAACTCATGCAAACTGGTAAACTAAAAATAAGACTTATAGTAACATATTGTGGGACTACAGAAAGTAAGAATCTCCAACCAGGACGCCATGGAATTTTCAAAGATATAATTGCTGTGATCCTATATTTGTAGATATTCCTACAAGGTATACGTGGAAACAAAGGAAGAGTGTTGAAGTGTCCCACAGTTTGGGAAACAGGCATTTTGATTAGCTTCAAAATAATAGTCTGTACAAGAATTTGTCACAATCCCAAAGAATCTCAACACTTGCCTTTAAAACCGACCTTACAGTGTACATTAAATTCAGTTTTTATTTGATTTGGTGAATAATCAAAAATGAAAAAGAAACAATCATACAAGAAGAAGGAAGAGAAGATGAATATGAAGAGGAAGAAAATGTTAAGAACAAGGGAAGAATAAAAATGATAAAAATAAAGAGGAAGGAAATGTTAAGAAGAAGGTAAGAATAAAAAAATGAGGATGATAAATGTAAAAAGGAAGAAGATGATGCAAAAGAAAACGTTAGAACAAGGAAAGAATAAAAAGATTGAGAGGATGATGAAGAGAGAGAACTTGAAAATTAGAGAATGTGTACACAAATTAAGATCAGAAGAAGTATATAAAGCCAAATAGTGATTAAATGATAGGCAACAAAAAAAAAATAAAATGATCAACTCTGACTTAGGGAAAATATTGTCGAGAGTACTGAACTAAAAGATAAGAATTTTCTGCAATTTATTAATGATCAGGCATGTATGTCTGGATGTATGTTGTTCTTGTGAGGGTTTATTTTTCAGTCACTCTGCAGTTAACTTTAATGTAGATGAAATTAAACAGAAATTCCAGAATAATTAAATAAAATTAAACTAGAAAATCCAAAAATAATGTTCAAAATTATAATTTTCAGTTAATATTAATCAGATGTTCCACCACATCTATTGCACATACACCTATGTAAAAATAATACCTATTAAATTACATACATACATTTTTAAAAGTACATGAAATTTTAAAAAAACTTAAAAAAAAAGCAAACTTGAAGTCTGATTTGAACCGATGTTATAAATATTCTCTTGTAAAAATATTTCATTAATTAAAATGTTACTTGGCTAATAACTATGGAACTGATAAAAATAAGTAACATTGTGATATATCATTGAAAAGCTTTCAATGAAGACTTATTGCAGTTAAGAAAAAGTCCAAAATCAAAATCTTTTGGGGATTTTGGGCTTTTGTGGACACTCTTTGTTCAGTCAATTGCTATCAAAAGGGGAAATGCAATTACAACAGTCCTAAATACAAAATTTCAACATCTGTTGCCTAATCGTTTTTGAGTTATGCGAGATACAGTTTGACCTAGTTTCGACATCACTCCAATACTAGTCAAAATGGATTCGGAGAGGGTCAAAATGGATATTTCTGTTGAAATCTGAAAACTGAAATTTGTGTACTTCATACAAGGAAGTAATTAGCATTTTCTATGTTTATTGAATTTTTCTTTTATATTGAAAAATGATAAATATTTTTGTCATTTTATTTATCTTTTAATTAAATTAGCAAAATGGAAGTGTTGAAGCAGTATTAGATTCGCCTGGTGATTCATCTGACGGATCAACAATACAAGTTACTGTATCAGCTGGTGGTGGCGGCAACGACACAGACTCTCAACAAAATCCATCTGGTGATTCACAGTCTGGTAACGCTACCATTGTGGACTCTGCTCATTACATTACAGTTACAGGTATGCTATTTCATTTTATGTATATGTATTACCAACACCAAAACACAGTAATTTAAACTTAACCTTATTAATTTTTAACATTTAAAATTTGATAGTGGAAAATATTAACAATTTTTAATTTAAAAAAAAAAGAAAGAACTTAATACAAACTGAAGATGCTGGATACTGCAAAAGACCGATATTGGAAATTAGTAAAAATATTTAATTTGTCAAATTACTGTGTTTTGGTCATTTAATTAATATTAAATTTTATTAGCAAATTGGTCAAATTGTTAATGAATTATTTATTCAAAAATGTATATATTTTTTTAAATTCTCCAATTTATTACATTGAAAAGAATTCTGTCAAATAATTTAATTAGGATTCTGTTAAAAAAAGTTTTAATGAAAATTTTCATGTCTATTAAGTATAGAATCAAAATGAAAAACAAATAATCGATACTGATACACTAAGAGAAAAATATTAATTCGAGTTTTAGCTAATTTTGTAACTGCTAAAAATACGTTCAAATCTGTGGGTTATTTTTTTTTCAAGTTCCAATCGGTCACGAAATAAAAACCCGCACAAAAATCGAATGAACCTTTGCGTATGTGTTGCGCAGCATCTCTAGTATGGCCTTCAATCACGCCGCGTCACTTCGTTTAGTTGTGAACACGCAGCTAGCAGGTAAACATGTCTACAACAATAGCATCTCCCGCCAAATGTGAAGTGCGTGTGGTAATTCGATTTCTTTAGGCCGAGGGATGTAATGCAGCTGAAATTCATCGACGAATAAGTATTGTGTACGGTGAAACTTCAATAAGTGACAGCAAAGTGTGACAATGGTGCAGGAACTTCAAAGCAGGACTTACAGAAGTTCATGATGCAGGCGGTCAGAGAGGGAAGCGAGTGTCAAGTGATGATGTCATTGAGAGAGTGGATGAGGCAATTCGAGAAAATTGTCAGTTCACAATTTCTGTATTGAGTGATTAGTTTCCTGAAATTTCAAGGTCAGCTCTCTACACCATTATGAGTGAGGGACTTCAGTACTGCAAACTGTGTGTGACATGGGTTCCCAAGATGCTGTCCAACCAGCACTATCACAATGGAGATTTTTTGAACAAAATTGTCACAGGGTATGAGACATGGGTCCATTCTGAAACTGAAGAAACAAAAGAACAATCCAAACATTGAATGCATTCTCATTCTCCCAATAAACCAAAGAAGTTCAAAGCAGACCTCCAACAGAAAGTGTATGGCTACTGTGTTATGGGACCAGAATGGAGTTCTCTTGGTGGAATTCATGGAATGTGGCACGACCATCACTGCACCCTCATACTGGTGACGTCTGCGAAGGGCAATTCAGAATAAGCGGAGAGGAATGTTGTCATCAGGCATTGTCTTTTTCCATGACAATGCTCGGCTGCACACTGCAGTTGTAACAAAGAAGCTCCTGCAGCATTTTCGTTGGGAAGTGTTTGATCATCCACCATACAGCCCGGACTTAACTCCATCTGGTTTTCACCTCTTTGCTCACATGAAACGCTGGCTAGGAGGATAACATTTTGGCACAGACATCAAGCTGCAGACCAGTGTAGAAACATTGCTGAAAACAGGCGACTCCGTTCAGTGATGAGGGTATTGGAAAGTTGGTACCATGCTACAACAAATGTTTAAATTGGAATGATGACTATGTAGAGAAATAGCGTGACTATGTAAGTACTTGTTACAAATAAAAAATCTTTTTATTTTCACTGTAGTATTAATTTCGTATTAATTGCTGGTTTCAGCTATTTATGCAATTTACCATAAAGCAGAAGAAGGTTTATTATCTTATCTTCAGCACACACAGGTTGGTTTTTTGTTTTTTTAAACAAACATGTCTAGGCAATGATAACAG
>JAAAKQ030287969.1:0-10351 GCA_010016005.3 Zanna intricata | reverse complement strand
TAGCCGTAACTCGCTAACAAAACGTTTTCAGGTATATGTTTATTGGAAACTTTTTTCTTATTTTTAGATACAGAATCGTTTCCGAGAGATTGCCGTGCAGTTTTGATACACTCTGTATATAGAAATATACAAATTATAAAAATAAAGTAACAAAATTTGATGTGGACACCACATGACTTCCTTGTAGGCTTATTAAATTAAATATACTCATACACATTTTTTGCTGCATTTCATTTAAATTTGGCTCATTTGAATGTGAGGTTCGATCCTCTAATTCTTTAATGAAATCAGCAGTTAAAAATTTGTTAAATTCCCTTGTAAGATTCAAATATTTCAGTTCTCAATGGGAGCTTAGTACTGCAATTAAAAAAATTCCAATATCCAAATTTTTTTTGAGTTTGGGTTTTTTTGGACACTTTTGGTACAACTGATTGCAATCAAAAGCGGAAGTATACAATTATGTTAAAACCAAATTATGTTAAATCCAAAATTTCAACTTTCTACGGCTGGCTTTTGAGTTATGCGAGATACGTACGTACATGCGTGACGCCTGTACGTACGTATCTCTTAATTGTTAGTTTTATCAATTATAATTAATTACATGATGTTTATTTAATAAAGTAAAAAATAAGATCAAAAAGACTCAATGATGAATTGCTTTGCTTAACTACGAAATGAGGCTTGTTTTAGCTCAAAGTATTTTTATTATGGAATACATTTTTATGTTAAAAAAAACTTGTGAACTAATTTATAAACTAGTAGAATTCTCTGGAACAGACTCTTGATCGTTAGATGACCAGTAAAGTAGCGGGGGGGGGGGAGTAAACCAAAAATCAGTAAATCAATGGTGGTAATAAGTTTACTGCTAATAAATCAGTATCTAATTTTTATCAGATAAAATTGAATGACAAAAGTTATTACTTTTTCCGCAAGGCATTTTATAATACTTAAAAACTGAATTATTCAATTTTAATATGTCATTTATTAAATGGAATACAAATTTCGTACTTATTTATAAAAAGCACTATTTATCATTTTTTTATCACAATCCATTTTCAAAGAATTATTAAAAAATTATATTTTTCAATTTCTTTAATATGTTGAATGTTATGATGTTTCTTTAAGAACGGTTCTTAAGATTTTTGACAAATTATTTATACGTTTTCTAAATTGTAATATATGTGAAATAAGTATTACAATTTACAAAGGCGCAATCTTTCCTCCTACTTTTGCCATATGCAGGTAAAGAAAAACGATTATCAAAATCTATCTAAAATAATTTCTGCACAAATGGCTACATTTGTGCAGAAATGCAACAAAGTGTTGTATTAAATACGTTGTAATAAATACAAGTGTTGTATTTATACAACACTTGTATAAATAACGTACTTTTCGTACAGCACTAAGCGATGGATTAATCATAATTATTCAAAACCACTTCTTTAATTTTTTTAACCAACCATTTTCACATAAGTTTCATTTTTGGTAACCCGATATTACAAAGTTACTTGAAGGTAGTGGTCCAGAAGCTACACAAGAAGTAAAAATCTGCAGTATAATGGTTGCTGATAACACATTTTTTTTTTCATGACTGAACTCGGCTATTGTATCTCCTTCTACACGAAATATAAACGCTTAGAGGTAAGTTATTTGTTGTGGTATCGCGATTATATTAATACTATTTTATTTATCTAAATTGCTTATCTGATAACAATCAAAGTATCATAACTAACAAGTCAGTAAAATATTACAGTAGATGTTATTTAATATTAAAATATGAATATCTTCAAGAGACATAAAATATTAATTTCAGGAAAAAAATGTTTTCGAATAATCAAAAGTTACCGATTGATTGGTCGTGTATATATTATGCAATTAGATAAGGCATTTTTCGCACGCTAAAATAAATTTCATTATCAACCATTGGTTACTGTACGTAGGAGTATAAATAAAAATAAATTACTGTATAAATGAATGCATTAGTAAAATTACGGACTAAATATCTATATTTGAAAATAAAAAGTGCCTTTAAAGTGTATATGTAATATAATTCCATTTCAAAAAGTCATAAGGATTACTAATACATTTTAATTTATGTATTTGTTAATTGGCGATATGAAAACATTCAATTAAGTTAAGAAGTATGTGAATTTTTTTGTAATATGACATAAATTTTACGGAATAAAAAATAAAATAAATATAAAGTAAATCCTTTTAGGGTAAGAAATTTCATGAGAGTCCATAATAAAATATGTATTTTACCAGTTCTTGTAATTTTAATCAGGTGTAAATGAAAAAAAAAGTGACATGAGGATTACAAGCTTGAAGATAATTTTCTAAAAAAATAAAACGATAATTTACGCTGCAAACAGTGGAAATAAAAGAAATGAAATAAAGAGAGCGAGTAGAAAACACATTTTGTTGTACTCATTTAATCTGTGAATTACGATCGTTCGGAGGTAAAACTACAACATCTAAAAAGAGGAATAAAACTTGGGACAGCATGTCAGAAGGGGTAAAGGGCTAGTAGTCGGGGTGCAGAAGGCTCTGGATTTAATGGAAGTAGTTTTGTACTTGCCTTTCTCACGGATTTTATTCCTTTAAGTTCTACCCTTTGTCCTTTCTTCCGACGGGAAAAACGGAAGGCTGACGGAGACCTGATTTAAGTACACTTGTTTGTAGCAATAATTAAAGACTTAAGCAAAATTACCCCGGCAGATCATGAGCTTAACGAACCATAGTTACGTTCAAATTTTAAGTTTAATCAGCGTACAAATACGGCAATCACAAGAAATTTTCTATCAGATGGTTTTTTTTTTTTAAATTGAGTTTTTTTAATGAACAAAAGAATTATGAAACAATAATGATCTTTATGGTATTTCAGAAAAATGCAAAGGGTAGTATTTACACATTTTGAGATATATGAATCCTGAAATCGTTCATCCTTTTATAATACAACTGATGTAACTAGTTTCTGTATTTTAGTAAACTAATAAAGAGCTTAATGATAAGTAATAATTTTAAAAATCCTCTTTCAAACAAGCGTTTACTGGAACACATCGATAAAATATTAAATTTCTTACTTGTATTCGCGATTAATATTTATCATTCTAATTTTAAAAAAGTCTTATGAAATAATATCGTTTAAAGAAAAAAAAACTTTAATTTTTGCATTTAATAATATTTTTATAGTGATCTCATTAATAAGAAAGTTGCGTAAAAATTGAAAAGTTCAATACCTACGAAATTTTTTAGTTTGTGCTCCGAAGAAACCCGGAATAAGCAATGGTTATTAGATTATTATATAATTTATAAAGATTAATAGTTAATAATAAGGGGTACATTAATTAAATATATATATATATATATATATATATATATAAATATTAGCACACTTTTTATATACTTATAATATACGAGTATTATATACCTTATATATTAATGGACCTTCTACGTACGTCTACAATGTACGAATGTTATATAAATGAGTCACTGAACTGTGAATCACATTGAAATTATCCTGTTAATTTCAACCAATTACATTTGTGATCTAAATTTTATGTATAAAGTTCCTAATTCTATCTCCATTACTCAAGTTTTATGAAAATTAAACTCATATTGGTCAACTAAAACCAAAACTTTTCCTTTTTAAATTCCACTCTACGTAGCTCCATAATTATATTCAAAAGAAAACTGGTAGTGAAAATTAAGGTTTATAAAAATTATAATAATCGTAAAGAACTCACCAAATTATAAAGAAAATTTACAAAAACAAATATCTGTGACGTAACTGCACGATTACTTTTTTTAATCGTGTGATGTAACAAATTAGTTGACAGTTTTTGAGAAACCGGTTTATATCCCCTTGTAGTCTATTTTATTAAAATACAAACATTATAAGACATAAAGATCATTTACGCGATGTTTATTTTGCATTTTTATAAACAAATTAAAATTGTCCCGCTAAAACGCTCCAAACTTTCACAGCGTCTCTAGTATGACGTTACGCTTTACAAAACAATCAGATAAATTTAGTGGAGTGTTTCAGCTGTTTCGAAAATTACTAGTTCTGAAATGAACTCCAAGTTTTATGAGTACTGTGCAAGTGCCTCAGTGTGAAAGTATTACCATTAAAACTCCAAACAAATTGTTTATTTGTAGCTTACAGCAACATCTCCATACAATGCTCTTGAGGAACTAAAATCAAATTTAGCCATTTTTAAAACTATTTAATTATGAGATACGTTTTATTTCTGAAACTAACCTTTAAAACAATACAGTAAAAATCCACTATATGCCTACATAATAGCCGTCAGTGTAACAGTCCGTCGACCAATAATTATGTAGTTCTTAGATGGCGCTACAAAAATTCTATATTGAAACAACAAAAAAAAAAAAAAAAATGAATAGAATTATAAATAAACCAGTAATCTAATCAAGCATACCATTGGAAAGACTTGTAAGCGTCGACCTATTACAGAAAATCTTATAACACGCGATAAAGTGTGTTTTAGCGCACAAAATCAACAATCCACATAGACCGCCGTAAACAACAATCTGAGGTTTTGCAAGACATGACGTCATACGCTCTGATCAGTTTTTTGTCATGTGACCAACGGGTTTTATTTTTACTTATTTATCTCTTGAAAATATTAATGAACAAAATAAATAAATAACAAAACATAAATAAATGAACAAAATAGGTTCATATTCAATATTTTTAGATTAAGACCGATTGTAGAAAACAAAATTTTATTTATTAGGTTTATCCTTACTGTCATCTAGCCTATTGACCGATTTCCATATAGTAAAAATATGGCTACATCGGAATCGATTTAAAATCTTTATCACAAGATAATTTTTTTGAGAAGTCGATAACATAAAAAAAAAATTAAATATCTATATCACTGCTTTTCCATCAATTTTTTCTAATTGGAATGTACCAAGATGTTAACATCCGTTAACTTCACAAATTTTGTTTTTATATTAAATTTAATTTTTAAAGATGTAGTTTGTATCATTATCTTCAGAAGGGTACTTCTATTTCTGTGACTATCGGACCATTAAATAACTTGAGATTCAATACTATTTAAAAAAAAAAATATCTAATGTGGAAAACATAAGGCACATGTGTATATATATGCCTCTACATATACACATTTTTTTTTAAATGAAAAGAACATAACATTTTAATTTCATTAATAACTTCTAATATTTTTTCATATTCTAGTTTTGTTGTTATTATTGAATTATTTATCGTAAACTTTTTTTTTTTTTAACAGAGTTTAATAATTGTTAATTCGAATCGATGTGTATCCTCGTAAGATACAAATATTTTATTAATTAAATTTTTTTCGCCTGTTACTCTGGAACCAATGAAATTTATACCACTTATGATATATCGTTGAAAAGCTCTCAATAAGGACTTATTACTGAAATTTTGGATACTTTTGGTTCAGTCAATTGCAATCAAATGGGGAGGTGCATAACTAAATATTACAACAGTCCTAAATCCAACATTTCAACATTCTACGTCTAATCGTTTTTGAGTTATGCGAAATACGTACGTACGTACAGACGTCACGCCAAAACTAGTCAAAATGGATTCAGGGATGGTCAAAGTGGATATTTCCGTTAAAATCAGCAAATCGAAATTTTTCGCGATTACAATACTTTTTCGTAATACAATACATGGAAGTAAATAAGTCATTAAAATGTCGTTCCTTTCTGCCTAAAATTAATAACCCTTCTATTTTTATATAATTTTTGGTTTAATCAAAGAAATGGACTGAATACCTTCTCCTGTAATTAATTATTAACTAAATACCAGCATTAAGGCACGGATGTATCCGCGCACACACCTAACTTTGGTTTATCAACGAGATAGCTAAAACTTTACAACAGTTATTAGCAAAGTTTTCGACTGTATCTTAAACAATTATTCAAAATTAGAAACTGTCAACAAAAATTAATACTAATTTGGCAATAATTTTATAAAATAATAATAATAATATTTAATTACTTAGTATTTCAGTTTGTAGTTAACAATTATTTTTATATTGATAAATTATCATTTTATAATTAAAATGAAAAAAATCAATTAATCTTTTATATAAAACTAAACTGGAATTTTGAAGCCGTATGCTTCATTTTCAATCAGTGAATTAACTTATACGTAACAGTAAATTTACTGGTGAATTATAAACGAAGCAGACGGTCTCTTTCCTCTCAAACCTATATTTAAGTTTATCAGCTATTGAAGCTGGGCATGGAGTATCACATGAAGCACTTGTCATAAAATAGAATACCGTTTCAGAATACTTCTTTTAAAATCCGTTCTATGTACAGCAAACAGAATCTCAAGTTTCGAAAGTTCTTTTGTATTGTTGCACTAATTTTGCTTTCTTTTTTTTTTAATACTGTTTTAAAAATAAAATTAAAAAGAAATGTAAAATTGATTTTTATTTTATATTTATTACTGTCTTATGTGATTATATAGAACCAGTTATTTTTTTGGTTAAAACTAAAACTATCGATAAACAAAAACGTACGAACGAACAACCGATAAATAAATCTCTGAATAAATCTATAGGTGCAGAGAGGCAGCTGAAAGCAATAAGTTGGTATACGCCGTTATTGTCATCGCTTTGCAATTTGGACGCCCCAGGGACGAAGAGGTAGCGTCATAGGGTGAGGAGGAGAACGGGAGTAAAGAGGATGGGATGGAATGGGTGGGGCCTCAAGAAGACGTATGTGAGGGGGCAAATGAATGGCATTAAACACATACCGACCGATAAGTCATTCTAGAGAGATACTGTCGTCGTTGCTTGAGGGCAAAAAGGCACTATAGGAGAGAGGGGTTCTGTTCTGATTTGTGGCCGGGCCGCGGGGGTATTTTATAGGGTCGCAAATCAAGGCCGGCCAACAACCCTCTCAAACCAACGATATTATTGAATCGCCCCTGCTTTTGTGCCGTTATACTGTGCTGTACGTACTTGTTCTACGTATTGTATTGTTGAACCACTACATATATCATTCTACCGAGTAAATTTCGAATTAGTATTTATTTTTTAAATAAATATCTCAAGTGTGACGTTATTGAGTTTAATATAGCCAAAAAAATTAGTACATTTTTCACGATGTCACATATTTTTCTGCAAGTTTAGATTAGATTTTTATAGCCTGCAATACCCCTATAAGAATACTAACAACTTTACTTGAAGAAAAACCTACGTCTTTTATTTTTTATCTTTAAAACAGATTATTTTGTTACGTTAAAATTTTAAGAAAGCTAGAAAAACAAGAAAAAGTACTCAAATTTATTGTATCTTTTTTTTTTACATCGAACCCAGTCTTTAAACATTAGACTAACACAAAAATACTGAATAAATAACTTCATCCACATACAAATCACACAAGTTTCTCCCAAAAAAGAAGATTTTAAAATAATAGTAAAATTAATTAATTGAAAAATTAAATTATAAAATAATTTCTCACTTCGTGATAAAAAAAATCCTCACAAGAACAAAATTAATACCTTTCATATTGCGACCTTTTCTCAATAACAGATCTCCTAACTTTCTGCAATTATTTTTAAAGTAAAAGGTATAACCAAAAGGGTTTAGGTGACCTTATATAAAATGCTTGACATTCCTGAAAATGACGTAACTACTGACGATTACAAGAAGATCCTATACCAGTCTTAATAGTAAAGGTGAGGAGTGAAGTGGTTAACGGATCCACATTGCCGATTACAAGAAGACCCTATAACCAGGCTTAATATTAAAGAAATCACATTGCCGATTAAAAGTAGACTTTATACCAGTTTTAATAATAAAGGCGAGGAGTTAAGTCGTTAACGAACTTACACTATTAAGTTCACCAGCGTTCGAAGCCTATCGAATACAGAGATATACCAAAACCTTATAAATAACATTATTTTGTTTACCGCACAGACTAGGTAACGAACATAATTATTCAATTTAAAGAAAGTACGTCCCACAAGAACAACTGAAACAGATGTTTAAAGAAAAAAGTTATCCCATCTATGAAACACAATGCACTGTTTCCGACCTGAGAAGAATGAACAATATCTTGTAATTGCGAAACTAATACGGCGAAACTCATTATATTTTTAGTTACGAATGAAATAAAACAAAATAAAAAAATTCTCTTAATGAAAACGACAAAATGAAAAAATCTCATGAGAAATACTGCTAATCTGACAATTAAGGACTTTTTTATTATTACTAGCCGGTCAGGGCTCGCTTTGCTCGCCCGACCATCTAGCCAGTGACTCCGTCTCCTGGATCCTCGACGCGTTGGTATGAAAAATGAAAATTCATTCCGAATTTTCAAAAAGTAAATTGAGTAATTAAAGATAGGCATTATGTATTACATAATTCGGTTTGGTATTTATTCCACGAGAGCTACGTCGGTTTTATAAATACTTTGTATAATTATCGTCTCTTTTAAAATAATATAGAACTAATAATAGCAACGGAGAATTAATTAAATTTGGAAAAAATTTAGTAAGTTAGAAATCAGCGATCAGTTTGGAGTTTTTTACATTACACAGTTTACAGTAAAGAAAATATTATTGAGGTAATGCAATAAGTTATTTTTATCTTTCGAGTCGGTCGGCCGGTCGAAGTCTTGTACTTCATCAACGCATTCAGGCCAGGTCATGTATATTACATGTGATGGGCGTTAGAGTTTGCTCTCACATACATCAGATACACGAGATTTTTTTCTCGAACATTATCATAAACCCTACGAGAGATTCGAAAGCATACGTGGATACTTATTCTCTTTTACCTGAAACTGCAAAAGTTATATCGTATAGAACATAAATCTGATGATATATAGTGACATTTCTGTACACTTTAGCAATTCTAGAAAAGCGTTGTATATCTTTTAAACGTATTCATAAAACTCTAAATATAAAAATTACCAGTTGTAAAAGATTAAAAAAAAAATTTTAAATATGCAGAACATTATTTACTGATTAAATAAAAGTTTATAATAATAATAAAAATAATAGTAATAATAATAATCCTTTAACTAAAATTCAAATTAATCTATTCAAATTAAATTCAACTAGAAATTCATAAAAATGGTCAAAATACTACTATTATGTTACTTCATCACTAAAGCATCATGGATCGGAAATTAAATGTATTTTATAATTAGAGTAAATTTATTCAATCACGTTTACCAATGAACATTTCTATCTCAAACACTTCACGTGATAAAAAGAGTCTTTTTAAAAGGTTTCTTGGAAGTTTTTAAATGTAAATGCATTAATTTTATCGGTAAGTTCTTCCTTTCATTATAAAACTAAGGTACATTATTATACCAGCGAATTTATTTTCGTTTGCAATGTCTCCCAAGAAAAGACGTCTTTGATTAGATGTATTAGACGTTTTATTATAAATACGTCTTAGACGTATTTTATTAGTTCTATTTCCGATCAATTCGGTTGAAATTCTAAGGACATACCAAAACAAAACATTAATTACATAGTGCTAAATAATAAATACCAACTTTTTTCCCACACAAAACTTCGTAGGAATCTTGTTTGAAAATCCAGTTGAAAATCCAGTTTTCAAACACTTTTATTATCTAAATTTTGTTGTGATTTCATATTAGACTTTAATTATAGCAGCCTAGTGCATTATTAAAGAGCTAGTCTTACGATAAAAAATTGGAATAAAGAATAGTAAAAGACATTCATTAATTTTTATGAAATTATTTTTATAATAACTATTTAATAACTCCCTGGTCAACAGATTAAACAGAGTAAAGAGCATTAAACTGACCCCGCAGATCGCCATTCACTGAAATGAATAATTGCCCCACAAAGGGGGGGGGGGCTATTTGAACCACATGAATACTACCCTGATTACTAAAAGAGTGTTTTGAAGAAGAAATTTGACAGATGGAAAGGTCAGTTGTTAGTATGATGAACCTTAATACATTCAGTTTGAATACATCCTTATTTTTAACAATATTTAATTTTATACTTTTTATGACTCTTTTTGGTCTCCATCTAAGAATTTTTAGTTCAATCGATCGGTACATAAAATGCCAACAGCCCGTCAAAGCGAAATGTTTCGTAGTACATGCTATAAAACTAACCGATTATGTAATTTTAAGAAGTAATATTTTCAAGAATAATAAATTTTGATTTCTAGAATTTAAGATTCAGAAAAACCTCAATCAAACACTAAACTTATTATTAAATTACCAACTTTGATAGCAACGAAACATTCTTTTTAACCTCCGGAATCACAGTTAAGTATATCTTCAGAGGATGAGATGAATGAATTGTAGCGTGTGTGAAAAATGC